>JAODAL010015483.1:0-42500 GCA_025379985.1 Phyllomedusa bahiana
TTCCTTTGCCAGGCTTTTATAGGCAACATTAAGTGAAAATTTTGTTCAATTACTGCTTGTTAACCTGTTCTCCTAGTTGTACTAGGGGAAGTAATCCCAATGGTGTGCTGCCTACGGACTCCAGGAAAAAGAAATTTTGGTAAGCAAATTTCCACTATACTGTTGCTATTGTTATAACATCGAGCACAGAAAAAGCAGCATAGAAAGAGCTTCCAAGTATACACATGTTTTAGACTTCCAGGCTTCCCCTTTCACAGTGGACTCTCCCAGCTCAGAAGCAGAAAATGTCACAGAGCTGTCAACATGGTGATCCATCATGCTGTCAGCTGTCGACTTGGCCCAAATTCAGTTCTGTCTGAAAGGGCCTGCACTTTTTCGAAAAACCTCAATTACAGGTGAAATGCTTTGATTTTCCTAAAGAAGCATATTTGAGAAAGTGTTTGTATTTTACTCTCTGTTACTTCATGGGGTTTCCCTAGAGGCGATAGGTCCTCTTTAAAACCATATATCATCTACATATAAATGTCCATATTGGAAAAATTACAGAATTATAAAACTTATGTTATTGCCATTTTTTGCTGTTTAAATACAACCATTACACAACACTTTACTGTTTTTCCTCATACCTTTGAAAAAAAGAATTAACAATTACATTAAAAAAAAAAGATTCATGTATATTGAAAAAAGGATAAAAAAAAAAAAGTTGTATTTTATGATGTTTTAAAAAGAAATTAAAAAATAACGGTCATGAATGGGAGTAAGGGTATGTTCATACGACCTATTTGCGGGGAATATTTTGGCGCATAATTGCGCTGCAATACGGCCAAATATCACCCTGCAAATACAATAATACATAGCTCTAAATGAGAGCCATAATTACCTGCCATGTTCCCGGAGTACAATACAGGGAAAGTGATTATCAGTGGGAGCGATTCAGAAGTATGCGCTGGCAAACAGGTGTATTGCAGGTGTATAGCAGCACGCACAGTATGCACCGCAATACGCCGTGTGAACATACCCTAAACAGCCCGGTTAGTTAGTGGTGAATGAAGGTTGTCACCATTTTCAATGATTGTATTGTAAGTTGCTAAAACTTAATGCAGTCTCTTTAGTAGCAGCAGTGCCTCTCGGTGTCTGACTCAGGTTATACATTGGGTGGAATGTTTATCTGTTAGTACAAAATTCCTGTTTGACTTGCTCCTGTGGAAAAACTGTTCCGTTTATTTCATTGTTTTACTAGTGTTGACTCATTTTAGTATTTCAAAGAGGCTAAACTGTGGTTTGGTTTTCCCATTGCTGAAATGAATAGAAAACATAAAACTGCAAATATGTGAAGGTTACAGGTTTCCACGAGAAGCAGCTGTTTTCCCAGATCAGTCATTACAGACTATGATGTTGCAAGGGGGGTGAAATGTTTAAAAAAAAAAAAAAAAAAAAGTATTTGCACCATTTTTGTGGTTTTGGTTTTACAGCATTTGCTCTTTGGTTTAAGTGATGTGTTATCTGTATTATGCAGGTCGGTACAATTCTGGCGATACCAAATATGTAGGGTTTCCGTTATGTTGAAGTACTTTTTTAAAAAATAAAAACATTCTCTATTTTTTAACTCTGCAGTGCCATTTTCTGCGACCAATAACTTTTTTTTTTTTTTTTTTTCAATTATGGACCTGAATGAAGGCTCTTTTTTTGCAGGCTGAAGTTTATTTTGGGATACAGTACATGCAACTTTGTGACCACTTTTTATCACAATTTGTTTAGGGACGCTAAATGACCCAATTTTTTTCCTTCTACGGTGTACAGGATAAATTGTTAGATTTTAAAAGATCCAAGTTTTACAGACTTTGTGATACCATTTCTGTATAACTTTTTTATTTGTAAAATGGCAAAAGGGGGACAATGTGGACTTTTAATTTTTATACTTTTGAAACTATTTTTTTCTTCCCCACATATACAAGCAATTCCCCTAAAGAACCAGACTACTAGGGGCTCAATCACATACACTCTTCTGCATTATACAAATAATGCTGAAGGGTGTCCAAAGATGGCGGTTCTATGACTTCCTGCCTGAGGGAAGAGCTAATGAAAATATTTAACATGGCGGCTATGGAAGCCTTCTTTAACTGCTAGAGCCCCAGGCCTGAAAAGTAGTTAATGACCAGAACATTTTTTTTAGTTTTTGCCTCCTTGTGTTTCAACAGTTGTAACTTTTTTATTTTTTCAATGACGCAGTTGGATGAGGCATTGTTTTATTCGGAACAAGTTGTACTTTATGGGGGAATAGTATAAGTCCACTTAGAAATTATTGCAGAATTTTTTTAATTTTTTTTTTTAATTTTACATTTTTTTTACACAATTCACATTCCACACTTAATAACTTGTTAGATTAATTCTACAGGTTATTATGGTTATGTGGATACCTAATATGTGTAGTTTTTTTTTTTGTGTGTAATATATGCACAATTATTTTTTATTTTATTATTTATTTTTTTATTCATTTTTTTTACACTTTATATATTTACTTTTTTTTTTTTTTTAATCCCATGGAGAACTTTTTTTTTTTTTTTTTTTAAAACTTAGTAATGTATTAGAATATTCAAGTATTTTAATTTATTATAATCTTTTTCAGTCTGACACAGGCAGTGATAAGGACAGCACACAGTGTATCCTAGTCACTGGCTTAGTACACAGACAGCTCTGTGGCTACTATAGGTCCCCAGGGCTGACTGTGCAGCCTTTCCCCAAGCTTTGTCGGGTCACCGGGTGTTCTGATCACCTGACAGAGCAGGGGAACCCTTAGATTGCGCTGTGGTAACGCACCACCGCACTCAAAGGGTTAAAGCATCGGGTTGCGGAGGTTTCTTCTGCTCCCCAGTGCTCGCAGGAGATGCTCTGGAATCAGGGCAGTGTAGTACAGCCCCGATCACAGCGCAGTTGCGGCGCTGGGTGCCGCAAACTCCTAAGTCTGCAGCGACGCCAAAAGACGTCGCTGCATTCTAACGACCCGCACCAGCCGACGTCAAAAGACGGTTCACACTGGGAATGAAGAACTTTTGATATGAAAAATCTACGTACTACCAGGTTTTCATAAAATTCTGTTAAATTGCCACATAGTAGGATGCTTATATGAATGACATTTGTTTGGAAATGAGTAAAAAATAAATAAAATAAATAAATTTAATAAGTCTTCATACACTTTATTTGAATGACTGTAATATGGCGAATATAGAAAGAACATCGAAACAAGAGGGCTAACTGGAGAAATATAACAGCGAAAAAGTGTGTCATAAAGTGCATCACCTTGAACATGGCATGGTGGTGGCAGCATCATGCTGTTGGGAGGCTTTGTTTCAGCGGGACTAGGAAGCTGGTCAGAGTTGATGGAAAGATAGGTGGAGCTAAATACAATGCAATCCTGGAGGAAAACCTTTTAGAGGCTGCAAAAGACTTGAGACTGGTGCATGGGTTCACCTTCCAGCAAGACAACGACCCTAAACATGCAGCCAAAGCTATAGTCGAATGCTTTAAAGAAAAGCACATTCAACGTGTTAAAATGTCCCAGTCAAAGTCCAGACCTAAATCCCATTGAGAATCTGTGGCAGGACTTGAAAGCTGTTGTTCACAAGCATTCACCAATGTGACGGAGCTAGAGCTACTTTGCGTAAAAGGATAGGAAAAAATTCCAGCCTATACCCAAAAGACTGCAGCTAAAGTTAATCCTACAAAGCATTGACTCTGGGTCTGAATACATATGAAGGCAACACACATTTCACAAATACTTGCTGCTTTGTGTTTGCTCTATCACATAAAATAATTATTTATATTTGTGGATGTAACATAAAAAATTGAGGAACAGTATAAAGGATATAAATACTTTTGCAACCCACTGTAGTAAAACAACATAAAACTATGTAAATTTGGTGTTGCTGGATTCAAACTAACTTAAAGAATAGTGATAGCATGTTATTTATTTAACTTGATGAATGCTCTTAAAACAATCTCAACTCCCATAAATAAGGTACACAACATTTTTCCCAAATCCATCCAACAAAGAATTTTTTGGGAGGCTCCCCAGTATGGTGTAATGAATAGTACAATTAAAAAATACAATTGATCCCACAAAAAACAAGCTATGTGTCGGAAAAAATATAAAAAAGTTATAGCTTTTGGAACACGAGGTTAAAAAAAAGAAAAAGTGAAAAACGGTGGTCCGGCGGTTGACATTCCTTTTTAATATGGAAAATAATAAAAAAATACTCATATGGTCACCTGCTACTGCCACTCATGCATCACAGGTTAACTTGGTTCCGTTTTTTTGGGGCCTTTTCAACACAGACATGTGATCACAGCAAAAGTGACCTGCTACAGTGGTCACATGTCGTTGTCACAACAAAATGGGATCCAGGATGTTCTGGTTCTTTTTTTAAGCTATGCTATTAAATTACTTTTACATCACGTATGTGTACCTGAGTTTTATTAAATGTTGAACACTAGCCCTGAGTTTCATTACCTTAGAATGAGGTTCTGGTTGATCATTACTGGTAGAATGTTTGTATTTCATTTCCTTTCTGCCTTATTCTATCGCACCACTTTTTGCATTTCTCTCACAGGGAATGTTTATGATCTGGTAGTCTGCATGATGTATATTGTGACTTCCTTTTTCACAGAGCTAGACCAGTCAGCTGCCAGCCATGAGCAAATGGATAACAGCAGAGGCAGGCTCTCTCGGAGTACACTGGAGCCTGTGACGATACACCTGCCTCCACTTCCTGCCTGTCTCCATTACTTAAAGGGGTTGTCTCACTACAAGGATTGCTTTTTATGTTAAAGATCACTTTTACAATATGATCACAAGTCACTTTGCAACATGTGTCCATTAACAGTATCCTACCTATTCTGAGATATTCCCTCTTGTATGGGATGTTCAGCTCCTCAGGTCACTATAGCTACAGACCTGTTCAATCTCTCATGATAGGCTGCCAGCAGTGGTTGCTATAGCTACAGACCTGGCTTCTACTGCAGTCTAGTAGAAGCCAGTAAACATGCCCCTGAATTCAAAATGAAACCCAGAAAACAGGACAGAGGTAAGATGAATCAATGTAGCGAGACAACCCCTTTAAGACAAACCTTGCGTGTCAACAGGCAGTGGCTGGAAGATTAAATGGAAGGGACACACCTAGTGGCATGGACGTTAAGACTTTTTTTCAAGAGCAAAACTCCAAAACTTCATGAAAGTAAAACATCCTTTAGATACATCTGGTACTGAATGAGCACACATTGTAAGAAAAGTTAATGACCATTTAATGCTGACACATACTAAGCAGTCTTATGGCGTAAAAACTTTTAGCACTGTTGTACTATAAAAAAATGAATATTACTCTGACTATAAAGTGTTCAGATGTGCAATAACTGGAATGCAGACCAATCCTAAACCACATAGAAGTGCAATGTTATTAGAACAGCTGCCAATACACACACAGTTGAGCTTATTATTACAACCACTCCCTACTTCCGAAGTTGGCAGTGCTTAGCTCATAAAGATATCTCACTTGTGGTGACAGCTGACTTACTGGGTATAGGTGTGCCACAGGCTGATTGTACTCATACCCCTCACTACTGTCTTAGGTAAAAGGAGCGATTTATCATAGTTGCAAAAAGGGATGATTATTAGTTTTCAGGCCAAGGGTGGCAACATTTCTGAACTGTTAACCTGCTGCAGGTGTATCATGACTGGACAAATGGCACCATGGAAACTGTGAAGTACCACGTGCCATTGATGTGAGAGGTGGAATGAAGATGCACAACGGCGGTCCAAAATCCTACGGTAAAGCAGCTTACTGATAAAATAAAGTAGGGTCCTCTCAGATGTGTCTAGAACAACAAATCAGCAAAACCTACTGCAAATGGGACTCCAAATAAGATGGATGGTCACTTCATCTGATAATGTAGTTGCGCCAGCAGAAATGGCTTCAGTTTTCACAGGAGCATTGCGATGAGACCTACAATGATTGGGTTGTCTTCTCTGATGAATCACATTTTCTGCTTCATCAAACATATTGATATTGGCATGTCAAGACGAGAAACAGAGAACAAACACCCTGCAATCATTGCTCGAAATATATATGTTGATGGTGGCAGCATTATGGGGTGGGGAAAGTTTTCAGTGCATTCTCTGTGTCTACTCATCCATGTGGAAGGCACTGAAATAATTTGGATATGAATGCATTCTTGCAGATCACGTACACCCGTTCATGCTGACTGACAATGCAATGTCACATGGCTAGAAATGTCTGAGATTGCTTAGAAGAGCAAGATCAAGACTCCCAAGTACACACACCCTGCACAAGGTGGTTAGTTTGGATATTAGGTGTGACTGAACTGTATATGTATGTTAAAGTAGAATAGCCTTTGAGATGCTCATACGTAATTGACAAGTAGAGAAAGCTAATCTTAGAGCCCAGGTTATTGAATGCTGCTTAAGCAAGGCTGAAATAAGTGAGCTACCAGAACGCTGACCAACAAGACCTCAATGGTCCTCTAAATTATGGCCATCCACAGTCCCAATTCATGATAAAAAAGTGGCTGCGTATACAAGGTCACGCTTTATTAAAATGTAAAAGAACATTTTCCTATTAATTTCTTGTCACAAAAGAGCAAAGCTTAAAAAAATATATTTTAATTAAATACAAACATATAACGTATGGGATGGGAAACTTGCCACTTATTGAGTCTAATTCAGATTGTATAGTTCATCTGCAAGCAGAATACTGCACAGTAAGATATTTTATCTTTTTAGTTTAGAAGGCTAGTTTCTTCATCATAAGGTAAATGCGGGAATCGACTTCAAACCCATGCAGGTTATTAGCATCCCCCTGTAGTCTCATTAGCAAACCGCCATAGGATACATATGCAGACCTAGAAAACAAAACATACCACATATTTACTATGATTATTTTATGCTACACTATGGAAATGATAGTTAAGCAATAGAAAGTTTGAGACATTGCAGAAGTTACTAAAAAGATGAAAAACAGAAAAATGGAAGTTCATAAGATTGCTTACAGACGAGTGGCAGCTTCAGTGGATGTTTCATCGCCTTCTATTCGATAAACTTTTCCATACATAACATACTCAAATTGGTCAGCTCTAAGGAAGACAAAGAAAGGATTAGCTGAATGTCATATTCCTATATATTGTAAAGGCTACATATGTGCTCTACATCTCTAATATATAGATACCTGGAAGGACGGTCATCATTAGGGTTGTATTCACCGTCATCTAGTGTTCCATCCTCATACAGGGTGTTAGCAATAACCAAACGGAATTTATCACCTAAAGAAAGATAGTGGCAAGTGTATGTGTGTGATTATATATATATATATATATATATATATATATATATATATATATATACACACACACCTACATATACATACAACACACACAACACACCACACACACACACACACACACACACATATATATATATATATATATCTCTCAATCAATGCACCATATATAGGAGAACACTTATAGCATAGGTTCTCTTTCATGAGGACTTCCTTATATATGGTGAATACAAGCAAGGCTGATATACTCCTGCAAAACAGAAGTTATTCAAAGGGGTGTTTCAAGAGTTGAAAAAGTTTGTTCATCTATTGGAGCACGATTAAAAATAGATGAAAAGGTTTATACTTACCTCCTAGACACTCCAATTCATTCACCGCATCACTGATGCAGCCAATCACAGGCCACGTTACGTGCATGTGACTGCTGTGGCCTGTGAATAGCTGTACCTGTCGTGTGAACGATAACAGATACTCTCGGGACAACCGCTGCGACTGAACGGAAGTGTCAGGGAGGTGAATAGAAAGCTTTTCTTCTATTTTAAATAATGCAGCAACAGACAAACAAGCTTTTTCTTAACTCTTGGACCACCCCTTTAAGTATTAGGACGTGCAAGGTAATCAAATTATTTATGAAAGTGCCTCCAAAGAAATTATTGACATTTCAAGAGAAGGTACAGGAAGCCTAATGATCCAATATCCCCAATTACTGCTGAATAAATGATTCCCTCATTTAAAATTCAGTTTAAAGCAAGCGATCCATACTTACCCAAATCTACAGGATAAATCTGTATATTTACATCAAGAATTAGATCCATCTTAAAGGACTCACTTTCACAATGTAACCTTGATACTGCAAAAAAAATAAAAAATTGTGTTAGAAAAAAAAAAATTAAGAGTTTTACCATTTTGTCTTTAATTACTTTAGAAGACTACCTTGACCAGAAGATAAGAGCTGGCTAATCCAGGGGAGCGATGCATTCTATAACAACTTCTTATTTTACAGATTATTAAGCCGAAAGCCTGAAAAGTACGTAATTAAACTTTTGTAGTTTTACCTCCTTATGTTTTAACAGTCGCAACTTTATCTTTTAAGTGACGCAGTTCTATGAGGACTTGTTTTATGCAGGAGAAGTTGTATTTTTGGGGGGCATAGTTTAAGTTCACAAATAAATTACTGCAGATGTTTTTTTTTGTTTAACCCCTTAAGCCGAACGCCTGAAAACTAGTTAATGACCAGAATTTTTTTTTTCGTTTTTGCCTCCCTGCATTTCAACAGTTGTAACTTTTTTATTTTTTCAATGACGCAGTTGGATGAGGCCTCGTTTTATTCGAGACGAGTTGTACTCTACACCATCCACATTTCACACTTAATAATTTGTTAGATTAATTCTACAGGTTATTACGGTCATGTGGATACCTAATATGTGTAGAGTTTTTTGTGTGTAATGTATGCACAATTATTTTTTATTAAATATTTATTTTTATTTTATTTTTTTATTCTTTTTTTTTTACACTTATGTTTTTTTCACTCCCATGAATGGAGAACTGTTTTACATTTTTTTTTATACTTAGTAATGTATTAGCATATTCATATATGCTAATACATTCAAAACCCGTGTCACTTGACACAGGCATTTGATCTGGCAGCACACAGTGCGTCCTAGTCACTGGCTTAGTACACAGACAGCTCAGGGCCACTCTAAGGTCCCCAGAGCTGACTGTGCAGCCGTTTCCCCTGAGCTCTGTCGGGTCCCCGGGGTTTCCGATCACCCGACAGAGCAGGGAACCCTTGATTGCGCTGCAGTAAACGCCACCGCCGCAATCAAAGGGTTAAAGCACCGGGTTGTGGAGGTTTCCTCCGCACCCTGGTGCTCGCAGGACATGCTCTGGGATCAGGGCTGTGTAGTACAGCCCCGAACCCTGCGCAGCTGCGGCGCCGGGAAAATCCATTCTGACGACGCCAAAAGACGTCGCTGCAGACGAACGACCCGCACCAGCTGGCGCCAAAAGACGGTGCACGGTCGTTAAGGAGTTAAACCATTCACATTTCACACTTGATAGCCTGATAGATGAATTCTACAGGTTACTACAGTCGCATAGATACCTAACGTGTGTAGGGTTTTTTTTTTTTGTCTAATGTAGGCTCAATCAAAGAAGGATTTGACGTTTTTATTGGTATTTTTAGAGAGAAAAAGCTTTTTGATTGCTTTTAAACCAGTTTTTTAGAAGGCAGGGTGACGAAAATACTGCAATCATAGTAGTGTTTAGATTTTTAACAGCGCTCACCATGCAGTATACATGACAAGTTAGTTTTACTCAGTGGGTCGATATGATATTAGCGATACCCAATTTATATAGTTTGTTGAAGTAAAAAAAAACAAAGAAAAAAAAAGGAAAGAAAAGTTTTTACTGTGTAAAACAATATTTAAGCATTGCTATCTTATGATAGCCATAAGTTGTTTACTTTTCCGTATACAGAGCTGTGTGGAATGAACTGACGATTTTATTGGCACCATTTGGAATTTATATGAGTTTTTGATCGTTTTTTTTTCCATTTTATGTGCAGCAGGATTAAGTGGGTTTTTTTTCCCTTCCTTTTTTTACACAGTATTCACCGTGCGGGTTAGATAACGTAAAAGAATTATAGGGAAGGTCGTTAGGCATACAGTGATATCAAATATGAATATTTTTGATCTTTTTGGGGGCGTTTGCCATTTGTCAATGGGAAAAGTGCAGTGTACGTGTTTTTATTTTAATTTTTTGTGTTTTCCCTTTTTTACTTTTCTGCTGTGTACTGCTTTCCATGGCAACTGTCAATCACCATGCCCGGCCATGCCGCATAGTGACATTACGGTAGCCCGGAAGCCTTTGCTAGGCTTCAGGGCTGTCAGGGAAGCCATTGGACCCTGCAATCACACTGTGGAGGCTTCGATGGAGACAGAGGGAGCCCCTCCCTCTGTCATTCCCTTAGGGCGTACAGGTACGTTCAATGTCGGGAAGGGGTTAAAGTATTGAAAGGCCGTGTTCAAAGTGATCTCTGTTCCTGGCCACTAGTAATAAAGAGCTGGCACCCACTGTTTATGGAGCATGCACATACAAAGAGGCTTATATACCTATAAGGCTATGTTCACACGGCTTAACTGCGGGGCGTAATTACGCCGTGTGGCCGGAGGCGGGAGAGCGAGCGGGGGCCGGCACTTCGCCGGCCCATAGACACTCATTGCTAGCGGCGCGTATACGTCGCTAGAAAGTGACCTGTCAATTATATCCCCGCCCGGCGGATTCGCCGAGCAGGGAGAGGTGACGTAATGCATAGTTCTCTATGAGAACTGTGCATTACTGTAGTTACTGGGACGGATTCAGCCCGTAATTGGCGCACTTCGGCGCGTAATTACATACTGAATTACGTCCCAGAATAAGCCGTGTGAACATGGCCTAACTGTCTAAAAATGTCCCGGCCCTGTGACAGATTGGTTCATCTTACTTTCTAATAGTTTTAACTTTTCAAGTTCTATGGGAAAGTTACTGAATGTCTGAAAAGAATCTCTGCAGTAGAGGTTCCCTCAGGTCCTAGATCATGTTTCTGAGGTGATTTATCTATATTGATGCTACATAGTAAACATGCTCCTGGTATATTAACTTCTATCGGTCTCCAAAATCTGATCCTAAAACATAATGTGCAGTTTCTGAATATATTGCAAGCATATGTAGATTTAATTTTTTTTGTCTTGAGTGATGTTCAAAATCTGTTTTTCCAGTGCAAAATAAAAACCAAATAAGAAAAAAATATATATATTGAGCTCTTTGTATCAAAATAAATACCAGAATCTACATTATCCTATAAAGGCTTTTATTTAGCAGGGCAAGTTGTATTTTCTAAAGGTCCATTGACTGTACCATATAATGTAATACAACCTGGTCCCCCCCCCCCCCCCCAAAAAAAAATTTTTTTTTTAAAAATTTGCTTTGCATCATCATTTTCCTTTCCTTTTCTCCCCGCCTACGGAGAGTGAGGGCTAGTGTTCTATAGGCTGAAGTGTAGTTTTTATTGGTACTATCTTGGGATACATGCAACTTCAAATACCTTTTCTTTCTTTTTTTTATCTACATACACTCACCGGCCACTTTATTAGGTACACCTGTCCAACTGCTCGTTAACACTTAATTTCTAATCAGCCAATCACATGGCGGCAACTCAGTGCATTTAGGCATGTAGACATGGTCAAGACAATCTCCTGCAGTTCAAACCGAGCATCAGTATGGGGAAGAAAGGGTATGAGTGCCTTGAAACGTGGCATGGTTGTTGGGCCAAAGAAGGGCTGGTTCTGAGTATTTCAGAAACTGCTGATCTCCGGGGATTTTCACGCAAACCATCTCTAGGTTTTACAGAGAATGGTCGAAAAAGAAAAAACATCCAGTGAGCGGCAGTCCTGTGGGGGGGAAATGCCTTTTTTGATGCCAGAGGTCAAAGAATTGGGCAGACTGGTTCGAGCTGATAGAAGGCACAGTGACTCAAAAGCCACCCGTTACAACCAAGGTGGGCCCAGAAGAGCATCTCTGAACGCACAGTACGGCGAACTTTGAGGCAGATGGGCTACAGCAGCAGAAGACCACACCGGGTGCCACTCCTTTCAGCTAAGAACCAGGAAACTGAGCTCCAATTTGCCCAAGCTCATCGAAATTGGACAGTAGAAGATTGGAAAAACGTTGCCTGGTCTGATGATTTTTGATTTTTGCTGCGACATTCGGATGGGAAAAGGGCAGAATTTGGCGTCAACAACATGAAAGCAAGGATCCAACCTGGCCTTTTATCAAGGTTCAGGGTGGTGGTTGTGGGGCATGGTGTGGGGAATATTTCTTTGCACTCTTTTGGGCCCCGGGGAAACCAAATTTAGCACGTTTTTAAAAACCTTTTGGAATCTATGCCACAAGAATTGAGGGAGTTCTTAAGGCAAAAAGGGGGGCCAACCACTTACTAGCCCAAATTTTACCAAAAAAAAGTGGCCGGGTGAGTTTTATATAACCCCATAGGATAAAAATTGTGGGTTAAAATTACAATTTGATTCTTTTTCTACAGGCATGGAAAAACTAAAAATGTTTAAAATTTTTATGCGTTAAAATGTCAAAAAAGGAGCATTTTTAACGTTTTATATTTTTAAAAACCTTTTTTACTTTTTTTACTTTAGTCCCTTAGTCACCACCACTAGGAGGCTCATTCCCCTTTACACTACTCAAAAAGTATTGCAAAATAGCAATTTTAACAAGGCGACCTTTTTTTCACCCCGCCTTAAAGGGGTTTTTTCTCACTACAAGGAATTGCTTTTTTTGTTAAAAAATCTTGCCCAAAAAAAAGTCACTTTGGGGAAAATATGTCCCCTTAACAGGGGTCCCCCAACTATTTTTCCCAAATATCCCCTATTGTATGGGCTGCATCAGCTCCCCCCAGGGCGCAAAAAGCAAAAGACCTGTTTGATCCATACTGAAACGGCCCGCCAGCACTGGTTTTCTACAGACCCCGGATTTTTACAGAAAAAACCTAGTGGAAGCCATTAAAACACGCCCCCCAATTTTAAAATTTAAAACCCAAAAAAACAGGACTGAGGTAAGATAATCAATGCAGTAGACAAACCCCCTTTAAAAGTCTGGTCCCTAAGGTTTTTGGAAAAAATTTTGAATAAAGCAACTTTTTTATTTACTTTTATTCCAATTTTTTTAAAAAATTGGGAACATTTTTGACCCAAAAATTGGTGTTTTGGAAAACTTTCACTTCTACGGGGTTCAAAAATTTCGGGAAAAAAAGATGTTTTAAAATTTAAAAAGATCGGACCCTTTTAAAAGATTTTTGGGGTTTTACAAATTTTGTGTAATTTTTTTTGTTTGTAAAATAAAAGGGGGTTGTTTTGAACTTAACATTTTTTATTTTTACACCATAGGGTACTTGACGACTAGGGAGTGTGATCGCTTGCACGGTCCTCTGTTTAATTATTGCAACTTCTGAATGGGAATGTCACCGCTGCAGTGGGCCATCACCACTTGGGTGTCCCTTTTTTCGGAAGGGCCCCAATGGGAAAAAATAAAAAGGGGACCAGCAAAGAGGATACAGTGCAGCGCACAGGGTTAAGGTGAATGTATAGATTTTGTTGTTTTTTTTTTCATTTTAACTCCTTAAACCCCACCAAAACCCACCACCTAGAGAACGCTGCAATAAAAATTTTTCGGCTTATAGGCCCCGCTAGAACAGATTTTAGTTAAAGCTTTTTTCCTAGAGCAGTTCTGAAAAGCGCCATAACAAAGGAAACCTCCTATCCCCAGCGCTCAACCCTCTGACTGCCGCAGTCATGCCCCGGGCATAATAAAAAAGACTTTCCCCTGCTCTACGGGTGACGGGATTACTGTGACTCGAGGGAGCTTGGGGAACACCGTCAATCAGCCCGGGGGACCTAGATACCCCAGGGCTCCCTTTAAAAAAAATCGCAAAATACTAAAATGCACATTTTTAGCTCATACTACATACTAAGAAATTTAAAACCAATTAAAAAATCTTATTTAACTGTCCCCATCATTAGAGATATGATCTTTGTAGCGAGAAAACCCCTTTAAACTATGTCTCCCAAAAAAAAACAACTTCTCCCGCATAAAACAAGTCCTCATACAACTGCGTCACTTAAAAGATAAAAAAGTTACAACTAACTGTTGAAATGCAAGAAAGCAAAAACTACAAAAATTTTCTGGTACAGTAGTTTTTTAGGCCAAATTTTTAAGGGTTAAAAAGGGACTGGTACAAAAAACTTTAGAAAAAAAAACCGCTCCTTAAAAGCAGGACAAAGCTATCTATCTATGCTAGCAGCAGATGCCAGCTCTAATTAACAACTGGCACCCGCAAGGTAGGCAGCAGGTTTAGTGAGTGAGCATCTTCCATACTCAGTTAATCACATTAAGAAATAAATAAACATTAAATGTTGGCATGGATTAAATCAAAAAAAAGCTCAGAGCCAAAATGAAAAGTTTTTTCCCCTTTTTCCTTCAGCACACATCCCTTACAAACAGAGAAATAAAAAAAATTTTGCCCTGAAAAGTAACATGGGGGATTTCTTTTATACAAAGGAAGGAAGACAACAGGACTTTTCATTACCCCCTCAGCCCAATCGGGACATTTGCTGACACCCCTTATCGGCATTAATATCATGGAGATTTTTGGTGAGTATGTAAAGCACTGTGCATGTAGCCATAAGTAAAGTGCCCTTTTTCCCCCACCCTTTCCAAACTGTCCCCAAGTTTCCCCCGGCCCCCCAAATTTGGGTACCCCCCCAAAATAACTTTTCTCCACTTTCCCCAAATTCAAAACCAAAAAAAACCCATTTTTCAGGTCCTTAATTCAAAAATTTTTTTTTTTTTTTTTTTTTTTTTTTTTTTTTTTTTTTTTTTTTTTTTTTTTTTTTTTTTTTTTTTTATTTTTTTTTTTTTACTCTTTTAAAAAAAAAAAAAAAAAAAAAAAAAAAAAAAAAAAAAAAAAAAAAAAAAAAAAAAAAAAAAAAAAAAAAATTCATACGAGCTTTTTTTTTTTTTATTTTAAAATTAATTTTTACATTTTTAGGTCCAAAAGTGGGGGAAAAATTTCACCCAAACTCCTGGCACAACAGATTTCAGGGCATATCCTATTACCCAGGGGAAGTTTACCCCGTCAAAATTCGCCTTCAGGATCAATATCCTTCACATCAAAGATATCTTCAAACAGAATTCCAGCCATTTTTTATGTTTTTTTCTGAAATGAATGAAAATGAAAGACCAGTTCAGGACACTCTTTTCACATAAAAGGCAGTATTTAGAAAAAAAATATATAATGCATATAATGCGCCAGAAGTCTAGCGTCTTCTTATCCTGACATCCAGCACAGCCCCGTTCGCTATAGTTTAGAATGGCCCTACCCAATACCGAGCATTACGGCACCCGCGGCACTTGAAATGTCCTATTTCAGAGGGGGGGCGTGGGGGAGGCGGGCCACAAACCTATGAAGAAAATAGATTTAGAGCTTCATTACGGAATTCCCAGGTGATTACGCAAACGGGAAACCCACTTTCAAAGTGGTTTATCTGAGCCTGGAGTGTAGTTTATATGCTAGAATGTGCCTGATTTATGGCCCACAGTAGAGCGGCTTCATAAATTAGGTGCATTCTACAAATTTAAATGCGCAAAAAAATTTGGAAAATTTTAAAAATCATACATGTCGCCCTAAGTGTCCCGCTGCTTAGATCCCTAGCAATCAGCTGTAATCTGTGATAAAGGTCTGACAGTAAGGACATGTATGTACGGGGCTGCACTAGTATCCTGGTGTCCTTTCAGCCCAAAAACTGGCACACCCCCCCCCCCCCCCCCCCCTTTACTCCTAATGATAAGACACATCCAATCCCCCAACACATTATCGGGCCCGGTTATTTCGAATGCACCCAAAAATGTGGGGTTATTCGGAGGGATGTCCATCACAACCGTATATTTTTACACATTTTTAAAGGGAGAGGCAAAACTGGCGCAAAAATGCTGGAACAGGTAGACCAAGTTAAAAGGGGTATACTTGACCCTGATTTGTCGTTTTGGAGCTAGAAAGCTCAAAATCTATGACTCAAAGTAGGACAGGTTCATAAATTCTGGCGCATTCTACACTGTTGTGTGGACGGCAAAATACATACATGTCCCGCTAAGGCTATGTTCACACGGTGTAATTGCGGGACGTATTTCGCTCTGCAATTACGGTGCGTATACGGTCGTGAATAATTGACATGTCACTTATCTCCCCGCTCGCCGTATTGTGCGTAATCCATAGTTCTCTAAGAGAACTGTGGATTACCGTAATGACTGGGACGTATTTCAGCCCGTAATTCACGCAGTACGAATACGTCCCAAAAAAGAATTACAAACTGATTATTCTAAGCATGGGGTTGTCTGCACAATGCATGACAGGACAGTGCGGCAGCTGAAGGTACTGAACAGAGGACCCCCAACCTCTAATAACCCCTAAGGACACCCCTATAAGGCGGTTGCACAGTTTAATAAAAACAAGGTTGCTTCTTCCACTCCATGGTTGTATCAGCTCCACTGAAGTTAATGAAACGGAGTGTTTTTAAGACAGCAGTCATGTTTTTCTAAACCTGTAAAAACCCTTTAAAAGGCAATCCCCAGCTTACACATTTAAGGATTGTTCACATGCCGTATTTGCAGGGCCTACTTTGGTACATAATTGCACTGAAGTACACCCGCAGATACAGCAATATAATTCAACAAGTACAGCACTCATTGAGTGCTGTGTAAAATCAGTGTTGTCGTTCAGACGACAAGGATTTTACAATCGTGTATAGGAGGCAGAAAGTTGCCTTGTGTTTAAAGTACGCACTTGCAAGCGTGTACTCTCACCACCACTAATGAAGAGGTATTGTGGTGCGTAACTGTGCGGCTGCAATATGCCATGTAAAAGTACCCTTAGTCTACACGGCACTTGTTTATAGTCGGATTTTATGCAGATTTAGTATTTAGAATCTGCAAAAAATCCAACTGTAAATGATCCCCACAGACTTCAATAGAAAATCCAAGCTGTGGTCGACAAAGCTCGGATTTTCTGAGGTCGGATTTGAAATCCAGAAACCATTCAAAAAACTTAGAACATGTTCTATAATCTGCTGGAAAATGGAGGATTTTAGTATTGTACCATGTTAGATGGCTGAAAACCAAACGTAAAATCCATGCAAAAAGGTGCGGCAAAAAACGAAAAACAGATGGCAAGATACTGGTCGGATTCTATAACAGAATCCGACAGTTTGTTAATTTGAAGACGTAGCCTTATGGTATGTTCACACGACTGATTTGGACACTGAATTTTCAGCATCAAAACCTTGTCTGAAAAGCAAGTTTCAGGCAAGGTTTTCAGAAGGGGTTTTGACAAGGATTTGATCAGGTTTTCCAACACTGTTTTCTTTCCGAAACACCCAGGGCAAAAACAGTGCCGAAAGCCATGCCGAGGTTTTGGACGAGGTATTGAAGCTCTCCATTGATTCCCATGGGATTTTCAGCAATGAAATGGATATAACGTTTCTTTTTCAATGTCCAAAAAAAGCACAGAAAAAATGCAGTGTGTGTGAACTACAACACTTTTACATAGGAACCAATAAAATGAACCCGAGGCGTTTGGGAGGCTTTTGTGACGCTGTTTGCGGTGAGAAAACACTCTGAAAACGGTGTCAAAATCAGTCGTGTGAATATACCCTTAGGACTCATCCCCACGGCATAGGAAATATACCAGTCGGTTTATCCAACTGGTATTTGTCCGATTTTTGTGCCTTGCACACGGCCGCGGGACAGCATCTTTTCTCCGCGATTAGCCCTCCCCCTTTACATTGAGATGTTCATAAACCGTCCGAAAACCGGATGGAAGAATGAACATCAATGTTTTTCAAGCCCATGGGGATTGCTGCATGGGTTTTCCAGAGGCCCCTTGTTAAAGTTTGCAGCCGGCTTTTCAGACGGTGCTGTGAGGACATGGCCTTAGGCTTCTTTCACATGCTGTTTTGAGGTACTTGTAATGGAAGGATAATAATATATTCTACTCCTACTATTTTTTTTTAAAGCTTTTTAGATTTGGCTTAAAGGAACTATACTAAAAGCATGTGTGAAAGCACTCTCTTGTATCTCTACTACAAAAGCAATGCTTCTAGAGAACACCACCCTACACACAGAAACTGACGAGGTGTTGGAGTTCTTCTTCTGTTGAATTTCTTCGGAATAACTTCCACAGACATCAGAGGTATCGCGCCCTATGTTTCAAAGGTATGGCTTGGCACATTTCTACATCAGAAGCTCCTTAGAGAGCCCCTGTCACAGAGGTGTACCCGGAACACTTTACTGACAAATGCCAATAATGCCCAACAGACCCTATAAACTACAATTGGATCCAACTGGTTTCCAATGTAGCGTCCGCCATTTTATCGGAAAAAATACTGCCGCATGGTGCGCTATTTTTTTCAGCATTTCTTCCAAACTGAACCTCCTATGCAGAAGAGAACAAGTCATAATCCATCATACTCAATTACTGAAACCAGAATCATTAAGCTCTGAAGCAGCTGAGAATGGGGGGATAGAGCACTTTTTATTTTTCCTACTGGAGAGATGAGAAGTTGAGCACCTACTCAGGACCTCTGCCAGCTGTGTAACTTAACAGTCCACTGGCCACTGAAAAACAGAGCTGTAGTTCATTTAGTTGGACTTCCTGAAAGGTCATTTTTAAGCTTGCATTGTCTCAGGCTCTGCACACGTTAGACTTTCAGCTGCATCCTTGCTGCTTCACTTTTGCACACATATGTAAAGGAAAGCAGCGAGACAAGGACACTCTTGTCCAGCAAATGTTTGGTATGCTACTGTATGAAAAACCATGCTTACTTCTTCCCACTGCAGGGATCTAGATTTACATCATACGTGTTTTTTCCTCCCTGCCTCCTAAGAGCCACATTTTGTTTATGGTTCCATCTACATCGACGTTCAAGATGTACTTTGTAATGATCCCATTTACTTTACCACGAAATCAACAGAAAGTGGACCATCTCTTTAAGGGTTTCCCCATCTCAGAAATGTATAGGATATTGACAGCGTATGCCATCTCATAGGTGTGGGACCTGTACCTTACTGGAGAGTGGCCCCTTAAAGGAGTGCTCCAGGACCTATTCACGCTCGCTGCTCCGTCAAATTATGAGCAAAAATAGAAGATAAACCTCATACTTTTTGAAAGCCTCCTTCACTCCCGGTCCGTTCTTCGCTCATGTGACAGCTCCAGTCATTTACAGACCAGAGAGGTCATGTGCAGGTGACACTGTGATTGGCTGCATCTTACTTCCACCCCGACGGACCAAACAAGCATGAAGAGGTTCCGGAACATCCCTTTAAAGTTTTCTGTTCAGAAAGAAGTGGCAGCACTTCTGTGGTTCTTCTTCGTTCACTTCATAGTTCTGAGAACAGCCATGTGGTTTTATTCAGCTGTACTCAGAATTGCCATTGAAATGAATGGAGAGTAACTGCTCTGAATGAGGGGCTCTGGGGCCTGTTCTCAGGATGATTGCAGCTCTCATCAGACACTGATGGTATATCACTGTACCATCAACATCTGAGAATGGAAAAGTCCTTTAAAGCAGTTTAACCATGAAGCAAAGTCTCCTTTTGAGGATGCATCGGAGAATGGGAAGACGACCGGACTGGCAAGAGAACTTTGATATGGCTGTTCTGAATACAGCCTGTAGATCTGTAACGCCCATAGATATGAATGGGTAGAGCTCCCCAGCCATGACCGTCACTTTTTGTTTGCTTTTAATAATACAAAGCTGGAGAAAGCAGTAATGGTGAAACCCCTCTATCGGGTGCCCCATGTCTAACCGATGTGACAGAACATTGCTGCAGCTGCATGCACAGCTCCCATAGGCCACAATGGAGGCTGCCTGCACGGCCACCAGTCCATGGTAGAAGCAGAGCTGCAGGTAATACCCCTTCACTGAGATAGCCGAGCGCCAAGGAGCAAGACACGTCTGCAGCGCAACTGATACTCGCGCTTCCGTCGGGTGAGTGTAGTGAGAACACCCGCGGATACAACACCACTTACACGCACTGACCGACTCCTCCAGCGCCGACTCCACGCTGCCGCAAAGGCACTTCCGCTTCCGGGTAACGTCACTTCCTGTTTTCACTACGCGGCGTCCGTTGCTATGGAAACAGGATGTGCTCACCCGCGGGTGTTTACCATGAGCAGAGTGGAGAACACTGGGCAGTGCCCTGGATGTCGTTCTAGTATAACTGGCACCATGAGCCGCTGGTGTAATACCTGGTGCCGCCAATCAGATTGCTGCATGCAGTAGTCTAGACCAGGGAGGAATATGGACGAAGTAATCGCGTAATCCCCTTCTCAGACAGGTGCAGTGTCTAACACACAGGTGTCAAACTGCGGCCCTCCAGCTGTTGGGAAACTACAACTCCCATCATGCATTTGTATAATCTATAACAGTGGGCATGATGGGAGTTGTAGTTTCCCAACAGCTGGAGGGCCGAAGTTTGACACCCTAACAGATGTGCAGCTCTATGATCTGCACCATATATATATATATATATATAATATATATATATATATATATATATATATATATATATATAGCACACAGGTCTCCTGACTCCAGCATGTTGTGCGGTACTGTATATATGGAGAGGTAGCTGTGCACCTGGCTCTCCTAATGTCTTCCAGCTAGGTAATCAAATCCACACTCACCTCCATACCCATCATCTCCAGCGCTGACACCTGGGCTGCAGAATCGGTAGGCCAAAGCTCCCACTCCACAATGTCCCTGACTCCGACTCCCTCATACACGGCGCATGTTTAAGTGATTACTGTAGTAAATTGGTAACATCAGGCTTTTTATCACCTTATGATGCAATAAAAAGCTATTTAGGTAGAACAGACACTGACAAGCAAAATGGTAACAATGTTTTGATCTTGTGACTTTAAAGGGGATGTAGCGCTTCCTTACTTCGGCTCATTCACACTTCTCTTAGCTTCCCAGCTCTGTGAATGCAGGGGCGTTTCTTCCCCTCCCCGCTGGATGACATCATCCCCCTTCACTGCTGGCCTGAGACTCCCCCCCCCCCTCCCCTCTGAGTCCACATATCACTGTGTCTCTCCCTATCAGTCTTATTTTATAAGAGCTGTATACATACCACAGGCTGCATTCAATCTAGACTGAGCACTGATCTCTCACAGCTGGAGATATATTACAGCTTTCTAAGAGCGGCACAGATCTGCGTGTATGCAGGAGAGTTAGGCACAGGGTCAAAACTGTCATGTTTTCTCATTGTACAATCTGCTGCAGTCTGTTTCTGCTAGGTGTGGAGACAGAAAAATGCTATGGCCCCTAACTCTGAGTCATTCTGTACAGCCCCTGAATCGACCCAGGGCTGTACAGAATGTAAATGAGCTCTCAGCTAGTGAATTGCAAGGAGGAGGGATCAGGAGGGATTAGACCCACACTGGATATCAGTGTAAATAAAAACACAAGATAAGGGACACTGTGAGAACAAGGCAGCTTTGCTAATGACATCCAATTGCAAAGTTGCTTGTTTTCACTGTCCCCTTATTCTGAAGACCATTTAATGAAACGATAACACCCCTTTAAGGCTCCATATCTCTTTATCCACTACAGCTTTGTACATGAGGCTACTGTAATTTTATATACAGTCATCTTAGCTATCTTATACATAAATTTGACTTTCAAGTATTTAGCCTCTGCTTAGTTCTGCAGATTCTTTCCTGTAACTGCATTGTTACTGTTTTGCTTTTAAAAATCAAAATGTTAATTTTTATTATTTTGTTAGTATTTGGTAAATCTACCTTTGACTTTCAGCTCTGCCTGAATCCTTCTGGACTCTGAATCAGATTCAAGCAAGTCTCAACTGAAATCTGATCCCCAGGTCTCTTCTACATATTCCCAATGTTGGTGCAGACTGGATTTGGGTATGAATACAGCTTTTTCTTCAACTCTACCAACAAGTGTTCGATTGGGTTGAGGTCTGGGGACTGTGGAGGCAAAAACATCAGATCTACGTCATCGTCATTGAACCCTTCCTTCTCCAACCTCGACATCTTCTTCAGGTCATTGTCCTGCTGGACACTATGTCGTCCTTTTCATATTCATAGTTCTCAAGTATATGAAGTAACTCATCTTGTAGGACACTCACATATAGCTCAGCATTGAGATCAACATCAATCCTGGTCAAGTATCCAACATCTCCATATAATTAGGCATCCTCCACCGAACTTGACAATTACTTCAATTTTTGGATCCATTCGCCCCCTTTTCCTTTGATTCTTCCAAACCCATTTGCCCCCATCAGAGATCGGTCTATTGACTTTCATCTCTTCGCTCTAAATCACCCGTTTCCAATCTTCCACTTTTCGTTCTGTTTCTGTAAACTCTTTGCCAACGCTTCTTATAACGAGATTGAAGTCGCAGCGTCTTCCCTTTTTTCAGGCCATCATTCCAGACCTGTGTAATGCATGTTGCCCGCTGCTTGCATGGACGTCTGTGAGCTCACTCTTACGAAGCGTACAAACCACCTCCATTGCCATGTTTGTTGCGCCAGAACTGATCGACCTTGTGATGAGCCAACTTGTTGACTCCAATATTTTCCTGCACATCCACCTCTTGGCTTTTGAATGGATGAACGGACTCCATTTTATATTCTTCCAGCTGTCAGGGCCTCACATGATGCAGTTTGGCAATTGTCTTGGCCAAGCGATACCATCGATGAACTGGATGCTGCTTCTCTTTTCTTGGGAAATCTTCTTCATGGCTGCTTGAACCAGTGACCTTTTCGCTTGGGAATCAGCCTAATAACACACTGAGCTATTAGGGAATGTGAGGACAGGATGTAATTTGTAGTAACAAGAAGAAAAAGATTGTCCCACCACCAGGAGCAAAAACGGTAACAATGCAGTTACATGACAAGAATCTGCAGGACTAAACATAGTCAGTTTGGATGAACGGTGGAACTCTTCTACTTCTTTGAGAACAAGTGAACAGTGTTGCTGAAATCTGGTCAATCTGTTTGCTATGGGAGTGGAATCTTTTCCCTGCTGTAATGCTTTGCATGCTCCATGTCATCAATTACATTCCTCATCTGATGAGGCTGAAGATATGGGAGCAGTAGCACTGGCAAGACCTAATTCCTCTTGCTCTTGGCACTGGATTGAACTAACTGGACCAATTTTTTATATGTTTTGGGAGTCGGAGTCAGTTCATTTTATAATGACTCCGACTCCACCAAAATGGACACTGACTCTGACTCCACGACTCCGACTCAACATCCCTGGCTGACGTTGTGGTGGTGTCTTTTGGGCTCTGCAGCAGGCAGAGCTGATTGGTTGAACTAGCGGGGGCTTGGCTATCCCGGCCAATCAGAGCGCAAGCTACTTTGTCCCATTGTAGTCTATGGAGAGATGGGGCACTGAAATCTCAGCTCAGTGCGGCATGGAGTATTAGTAAATAAATTGTTTTTATTAAGTGTAAAATATTCTCTGTAAAAGAGCTAAAACCTTCTATAAACATACATAAATAAAATCACTAACAACGCGTTTGTCGCCGAGACTGGCGCTACATCAGGAATTGCGATATAGCAAATTGCCGGGAAATACAGTAATTCAAATTCTGTAAGCGCTTTTTATTAGTCGGCAGAAACCAACCAATCAGAATAGGAGCGACAGTGAACCATTATAACCTATGGAGAAGTATTGACCAATCAAATGAAAAGGCGGGTCAGTTCAAAATACAGTTAAAAAGGCAGAAAAGAGCTGATTGGTTGAGCTAGCGGGGGCTTGGCTATCCCGTCCAATCAGAGTGCGAGCTACTTTGTTCCATTGTAGTCTATGGAGAGATCGGGGCAATGAAATCTCGGCTCTTATGATTAAAAAAAATCGTTTTTATTAGTTGTAAAATATTCTCTGAAAAAGAGCTCAAACCTTCTATAAACATTCATCAATCAAATCCCTAACAACGCGTTTGTCGCCGAGACCGGTGCTACATCAGGAATTAGGATATTGAAAATTGCCGGGAAATACAGTAATTCAAAATCTGTAAGCGCTTCTCATTGGTCGGCAGAAACCAACCAATCAGAATGGGAGCGACAGTGAACCATTATAACCTATGGAGTAGTATTGACCAATCAAATGAAAAGGAGGGACAGTTCAAAATAAAGTAAAAAAGGCAGAAAAGAGCTGATTGGTTGAGACCAGACGGCAGATATGAATCCACCAATCATATGTAATGTGTCTATTTTGAGTGGAGCAAGAAGGGCGCGATAGAAGGGCGCCCTAAAAGTTATTACTGTCTATGGGAAATATTCTAGTACTGTGATTGGTTGGGGGGAAGAGGGGCTCGTCCAGCTTAAATTGCTACAAATTTAATATAAACAAAGGATTTTTACCTATATCACTGCAAAATTATAATCCCTGTTAAAACATAACTTTTACTAAATTATCTAAAATTATCTTCCTAAACCCCTATATACTACCACTACATACCTAAATGATACAGCATACTATATATCATCCGTCAGTGGAGTAATCGCCCTGATAACGGGCGGCTCCGCTTTAAGGACAGAAAATATCACTGTATACGTATAATATAAATTCTTTAATTCCCAGCTATCCCAACGCGTTTTCCCCCATAAAAATTTAGGGTTCATCAGGGGATTAAAAAAAACTCCTCTCGCTGTGGAATAAGAATACGCTATATACAACGCATGTACAGTCTATCTATGACGGATATATCACCTCTATGGGTGAGATAGGAACAGTGATACTTAGCTTAGAAGCTGCCAGGTATAAAGTGATAATCCTCGCAGCCCCTTTGGTATGCTGGCCCCCAGGCTAGAAGGGATACAGAATGATTCATTTCTGCTTCCCTTAAATACCTTACATGGCCCTTTAGATGTATAACAATAAAGCCCCTAACACTTCCGCATTGATGTATATTATTTTATACCTATTGCCGGGTTCTACATAACATGTGTGCATATCCTCCTGCCCTTACTTAGTTTGGCGTTCCGAAAGTTGTACTGCGCATGACCGGAAACAGAATAAGATGTCATTTCCGGTTCATATCGGTGAAAGCGACATTGCGCATGTCCAAAGCCCCATACTATCACGGCGCGGCCCGGCGTCCTAAACGCCGTTCTGCGCATGTCCAGGAAAAAGATACCTGGCAAATGCGCACGATCTAAATCCAGGCACAACCCTCGGCGCCATACATATTACACCGCTCTTATCACTAGTCACTTCCGGTCAATGCCTCCGGAAAAACTACACACATCCGGTGGCCAAATCGGTCTCCATGCAGGGGTCAAAACTGCACACACGACCATCCGCACAAACCGGCAATAGCCGCAAAGCAGTCCATTAAAAGAAGGAGGGGGGGGATTCCCTCACTCGCCCCAATCCTCACTATTATAGCGGAGCATTTCCCCAACTATGATTCTCCAAATTTCTTAAAGTGGCTGTTTGTGTGACGGATGTCTAAAGTGTAGCATGGGCATTTAATTCAGGGCCAAATAATTTCGGGGTACAAGAATTCATTGTCTTCAGCTGACATAAATTATCAGACTGTAAGTAATCAATGAATATAATGAGAAAATGTAATGATATAGTAATGATACAAAAAATACGGTCAGTTTTAAGAAGTCAATAGTGGTCCTCTGTGAAGAGTGCGAACGAAACAGAGCAGAATAAACAGATCCAAGCAAGAGACTATTCAATAAAACATCCAAATTGCAAAGTCTCATTAAGGCCCTTTGGATAAACTGATTCCATACGGTAGATCCACTGGGCCTCTTTACACAAAATTCGTCTATCCCATTCTCCTCCTCTTGGAGACGGTCTCACAACCTCTAAAATCAAAAAACGCAGAGATTCCCATTCTCCATTATGATGTTCCCAGACATGTCGAGCTACTGGCGTGTCTCTTCTATTGCGTATGTCCCCCAGATGTTCTCCCACCCTCCTTTTGAATGTTCTCTTTGTTTTTCCAATGTAATTCAGTGGGCAGGGACATATGCACATATAGACTACTCCTTCTGTCCTACAGTTGGCAAAATCACGGATAAAAAATTGTTTTCCATTTGAGGCACTTGTGAAGGATTTAGTTTGTTGTATATATGGGCAGGCTACACATCTCTGCCCACATTTAAACATACCCATCGGTTTCCTTTCAAGCCAAGTACCTTGAGGGGGTATTGGTGTGTAATGACTATGGATCAGTCTATCTTTAATAGATCTACCTCTTCGATAAGTTATCAAAGGGGTGGCAGGGAGGTATCCCTCTAGATCCTGATCCAACATTAATATTCCCCAATATTTTTTGAGGATATTCACAACTTCTAGATTTCTATCATCAAAGGTTGCAATTACACGTGCTTTGTTGTTATCTTTTTCTTCCTGGGATTTACCCTGTAGTAATGTTGTCCTATTCTGTTTTTGTGCATGCCTTAGGGCTGATTCCAAAACTCCTGAGGGATATCCTCGACTAAGAAATCTTTCTCTCAATATACCTGACTGTCTCCTAAAGTCCTCATCTCTCGAGCAGTTTCTCTTAACTCTCAGGAATTGACCCTTCGGTATTCCTCTCCTACAGGGTAATGGATGGTAACTTTCCCAATGTAACAAACTGTTAGTTGCTGTAGGTTTCCTATACATGTCCGTATGGATATTGCCATTCCGATCTTTAATAATAAGGACGTCCAAGAAGGGTAAACAATTCTCTTGCATTTCAAATGTGAAATGCATACCGATCTTATTTTTATTAAGCTGTGCAACGAACTCCTCAAAGTGACACCTTGCACCTTCCCAGAGGACGATGATGTCATCAATGTACCTCCCCCAGAATAGAATCTGGGGGGGCCACTGATCGTCTCCCGGTTGGGATACCAAGGTGGCCTCCCACCAGCCCAGGAACAGATTTGCATAAGCGGGGGCGCAGGAGCTCCCCATTGCGGTGCCCCTGAGCTGGTGGAAGGTCTTGTTACAGAAGACAAAATAATTATGCCTCAACACGAAGTCCAGTAGTCTGATGACAAAAGCATTATGAGCCTGGAATTCTATACTTCTTGTAGACAAAAAGTATTCAACTGCTTGAATGCCAATTTCATGTGGGATATTACTATATAAACTTTCTACATCTATTGAACCCAAAAGTACTTCTTTATTTACTGTAATCCCTTCCAGTCTGCGCAGTAAATCCGAAGTGTCTCTTATGTAAGATGGCAATGTGGTTACAAAATCCTGTAAGATATTATCTATATAAATCCCCACATTTTGCGTAATTGATCCTACACCTGAGACTATTGGTCTACCTTTTAGTGGGGTGTAGCCCTTATGAATCTTTGGGATCGAATAAAATGTAGGTATTTGGGGATTAGATGGCATCATAAATTTGAATTCTGTGTGTGTTATTAAACCCATCTCTAAACCCTCCACAAGTAACTTCTCAAGTTCCATAGTAAAGTTTACCGTCGGGTCTGTGGGTAAAATATCATAATGCCTTTTGTCCTTGAGAAGATCGTTGCACATCTGTTTATACATGTCATGATTTAATATAACTATATTTCCCCCCTTATCGGAGGGTTTAATAATTATAGATTTGTCCCGTTCCAGTGCTGACAATGCTCCTAATTCCTCTGTACTGAGATTATTATGGAAAGGTAGCCTCTGTTCACTCAAATTACGGAGTTCTTTAGAGACTATTTGCAAAAAAAGATCAATTTCACGTGTATCTAACTGACTCGGGGGCATTCTCCTACTTTTAAGTTTCAATTTTGTTTGACCCTCTATTATTTCCTCCTCCTCCATAAGGGACACTAATGTATGGATACCCTCTAAATCCTGTGCTGTAACACCCAATTGCTGGCATTCAATTTGATCTTTGATTTTAAAAAATTTATGCCATTTGAGCTTACGCACAAACAGGTGTAGATCTTTAGTCCATGAAAAATCACTGAACTTAGTGGTGGGCACAAAAGTCAGACCCCTCTGTAAGATCTGTAATTCACCGTTATTCAAATGCCTATCTGTAAGCTTAATTATCTGATGTTGATCTGATTTTATTGTTTCTGACGGTGTCTCAGGCCGGATGCGGGGCCTCTCCAGCCCTCTAAAAAAGGAGGTGTGTTGGAATTGCCAGAGGATGAGGAGGCATAATAATCCATATGTACTCCCATTCCTCCTGAGTTCTGGCGAGGACCCCATTTTCTAGCTCGAGATCCTCTTGTTCTCCCCCTGGACCTGACAGATGTTTGCGAATTAGTATCCGAGGATTCTGCATCAGATGATAATACTTCCCTAGTGGTAGTGGGTTTGGTTTTAAGAAAATTAAAAGCTTTTCCTTCCTTAAATTCTTGGAGGTCCCTCAGATATTGTTTGCGTTTCCGTGCCTTCAGTCCTGTCTGGTATTTTTCTATAGAATTTTGTAAACTTTGTTGTCTCCTACTAAAATCTGGATCCCCTCTGAGTTTTGATGCTTGTTCTATTGTCACGGGTGGTCCCGCAGCCCCTCGCCCGGGCTGCGGGCGCACTCGTGTTGTCACCCGCCGGGTCCCCGCTGCCCCTGCCGGCCCCGCGGGCGGGGACCCGGCGCCCCCCTTCCCTTCCGGCGCACCTGCGTCCTCTGGCCCTCCGGGCCGGCGGGGGGGCGCGCGCCCGCCCCTGGGGCGCGCGCGCGCCGGCTCTCGAGGATTTAAAGGGCCAGTACGCCCATTATTGCTAAGATTGGCAGGTGACCCTATTTAACCCTCTTCCTTCCGGGTCACCTTTGCCGGGTCTTTAGTGCCGTACAGCCTATAGAAAAGCTTCTAGTGCCTCGTTGTCTGTCTACCGTGTACCGAACCTCTACGCTCCTGTTTCCTGACCACGAACCATTGCCGCCTGTCCTGACCTCCTTGCCTTCCCCGACTCCGCCTACGCCTCACGATCTGTACCACGCACTGCCTTGGCTGCCAACGCAAGGCAAGTCACGCCATTGGACGACCTGGTGTTCATCCGCCGCACAAGTCCATCCCCTTGCGGCGGGCTCTGGTGAAAACCGGGCTCTACTGTAGATTCCGTCCCATGGTACGGCTTACAACTCCGCTTGCGGTGGTCCCACGGATCCACTACCTCATTCGTACAGTAAGATCCGGTCCATGGATCCCGCCAAGGTAACCTCTGCCCGTGATCCGGATCACACGGGCGATATGGCTCATAAAGTGTAAAGAAAGCAGTCTCATCAACTAGCGCAACAAGACCCAGCACATGAACCAATGTTGTGCCGCCATGATGCAGCAACTCCTGGCTAAACCAACAGCCGCCGACTCCTCCTCCTGTGGCGACACCTCCCCAGCACCCAGGACTTCTCGGCTGTGCGCTTAACCACTACCTGACAATTTGACGGACTTCCAAACTGTGCAGGGGATTTATTACCCAGTGCTCGATGCACGTTGAGTGCTGCCGCTCAATATCCTCACTGAACGTTCCAAGGTGGCCTTCGTGGTCAGTCTGCAGTCCGGGAAGGCTCTGCTTGGGCCACCCCACTCTGGGACCGGGCGATCCGTAACGACGACCTACAGACTTTCCTCCCTGATTCCGCAATGTCTTTGAAGAGCCGGCACGGGCTTCCACGGCAGAGAAACCGCTCCTACTGAACCTTCGCCAGGGGTGACTCCTCTGTCGGCGACTACGCAGTTCGTTTCCCCCGGACCCTGGCGTCGGGCGACCTGGAATAGCCGCCCTATGTGGCGCACTTTTAAAAAGGCCGTGTCCGCAGAGGTTAAGGGCGAGCCCTAGCGGCTAGAGAGAATCCCGTCCTCTCTAAGCAACTGGTCCACCTAGCCACTCGGATCGATGTCGCTTCGCCGAGCGACAGAGGAACTACGCCAGAAACGTGATCTCGCCCGACCACCCGTTTTGCCTCGTCTGGCCCCGTCTTCCAAAGATCCCCAGCTGCCGAGCTTTCACTTCCGACCAGTGAAGAACCCATGCAGTGGACCGGCACATCTGTCCCGAACAGGAGCTGTCCCCGCCGTCGGGCAAGAAATTGTGCCTTTACTGTGCAGCCGCGGATCACTTCCGCAATGGTTGCCCACTTCGCCCATCGCGCAGGGAAACGCCCGCACCTAGGCTATTCGGAGAGAGCATCCCTGGTGTAAACATCCTCTCCACGTCTACTATGGAGGTTGAGGTTTTCTTCGGGTTTCCGACTCGTTTTTTCGGGTGCCCGCCTTTTTGGACTCTGGATCCGCCGGGAATTTTATTCATGCCTCCCTGGTCCCATAATCGCCTTCCCGGTGACCCGTAGGAAGAAGCCCCCTGGTGGGATTATCCACCCGTGAGTGGCGAGCTACTTATGAGGCCATCCGGTACGTGACCAAGCCGTTGTCACTCCCCTTGGGGCCTTCACAAGGAGTAGAGATCACCTTCTGACGTCCACCTTTTTGTCCCCTTCCCCCGGTCATCCATCCGCTATCCTCTTGGGTCTCCGTGGCTACAGCTCCTGCCCAACCCTCCGATTGGAGAACCGGGGAGATTTCAACGCTGGGGCTCCGACTGCCATAATCGCTTGACTCTCAGATCCGCGGCCTGACCGGGCCATTCCCCTCATCAGTCTTCAGTCGTCCTGCCAAGGCCTATCCCGCTGAATACCGGACTACGTGGACGTCTTTTCGGAGAAACAGGCGCGAATCTCTTCCTCCTCACCGTCCCCACTATACTGACCCCATTGACCCCATCTGGACCAGTCCTCCTCGGGTAGAGTTACACGTTGTCCAGACCAAGACTCCAGGCCCATGTCGGACTATATCCGTGAGAACCTGCAAAAGGGCTTAAACGCAATCCTCATCACCCGGCCGAGCCGGGTTTTTCTTCGTACAGAAGAAGGGATGGTTCGCTCCGTCCCTGGCATTGACTACCGTGGCCTGAACCCGATTTACCGTGAAAAACCGGTTACCCTTTCACTAATTACGGAACTCTTGGAACCGGCTTCAAGGAGCCAAGTCTTCTCCAAACTGGACCTGCGCGGCATACAATCCTCTTCAGGATCCGGAGGGAGATGAATTGGAAGTCGGCGTTCAATACCCGCGACGGCCAATTTGAATACCTGTGATGCCATTCGGTCTGAGCAATGCCCCCGTCGGTCTTTCAGGAGTTCTAAACAGCATCTCAGGGACCTGCTCTACACGTGTTCATAATATTCCCCTCTCTTCACATCCCAATCCAATATCGCTCTCTATCTTTATATCCATTTTCCAATTCGTTATCTGACGACATTCTGGTTTTCTCCCCTTTTTTTCCCCCCTGACCTCCGGACCCATCATATCTCAGTGTGCGCCAGGTCCTGCAACGGCCTTCGCAGCAACCCCTGTACGCCAAGTTCGAGAATGCTGTTCCACCAACCCATCTGCCTTCCTCGTTACATTGTCTCACCGACCAGAGGCCTAGCAAATGGATCCCACCAAGCTGTCTGCCTATCTTGCAATGGCCACGACCTTTGGACTTCGAGCCATACAACTTTTTTTTTGGCTTTGCCAATTATTAACGACATTTATATCCACTTCTCACACGGGTGGCTCCTATTGTGCTCTCACCAGGAAGAAGAGCCATTCCCAATGTTGCCACCAGCGGCCGAAAGAGCCGTTCTCCGATTTGAAGTCGGGCCTTTGCGTTCCGCACCTATTCTGTCACGTTCCTGATCCTCGAAGCCTTTCTATCTGGAGTGGGGGGGTGGTGGGGGGGGAGAGGGAGGGGGGTGAGCCTCTTCGTGGGGGCCGGAGCTGTACTTACTCAAAAGGGTCCCCAGGGGGAAAACCGTCACTGCGGCTTCTTCTCCAAGACCTTCTCGTCGGCATAAAGGGACTATCAATTGGGACCAGAGAATTGCTCGCTACAAGATGGCCCCTGGAAGAGTGGCTGCATCTTCTGGAGGTGAGCTCGCAATCCTTTCGAGGTGTACACTGATCACAAAAATCTTCTGTACCTCCAGTCGCCCAGCGCTCTCAATCCTCGGTCAAGCACGTGGTCCTCTTTTTTTTTCCAGATTTACTTCCGGTCCATTTTCGCCCAGGCAGAAGAACATCAGGGCTGATGCATCTCTCTCGCGTATCACCGTCTCCGGAAGGAGCCGGCTGCTTCACACATCATACCACGGAACACCTGATCCCAGCAGCACCTGGCCTCCTCCGACAGAATACCTCCTGGCAAGACCTACTTTCGACCATCGCAGCGCAAGAAATCCTTGAATTGGGGGACACTGCTCCCTTGTTGGCAGACATCCGGGGGCCCCGTAGATCGTATCCAGTTGATCTCTCGGTTCTACTGGTGTCCCAGGACTGCTAAAGATATTTAAGGACTTGCGTGGATTCCTTGTCTACTTGTGCCCTGTAATAAGGTACCCCGCCACACGGCCTACCGGCTATCTGCGACCCCCTGCCTACGCCCAGTAACTCCATGGTCCCAATGATTGCGATGGATTTCATCACCGACCTATCATCCACTTGGCAATACCGTGATCGGGTCGTTACGGATAGGTTCTCGAAGATGTCCACTTTGTCCCCACTGCCCGGGTTACCTTTCCGCATCCCCACTCTTGCCTCCCTGTTCTTACCACATCTTCCGCATGCACGGCCAGCCCCACACACGTTTTCTGATCGTGGGGTGCATTCGTGTCCAAGTTCTGCGCGCACCTGCTCCCTATTGCGGGTGAAGTTAGACTTCTCTTCGTCTTACATCCGCAATCTTACGCCATGTATAAGAGAGTCAACCAGATTCTGTCAGGTACTTACAGTCACTTTGTTTCTGCTCGCCGATATTGGGCCAGACCTCCACCCTGGCCGAATTTTCATATAATATCACTGGAATCAGGGTCCGCAAGGCCCCCCCCCCCCCACCGCAAAAAATCTCCCCTTTTATCGTAATGGTACGCATTCCCCCGCCCTCCTCCCCTCTTTCCCCCTCCCTCCGAGGTTCCCTCTGTATATGCCTTGGTCCACGACCTAACTGGCAATCTGGAGCAGACTCGTCATCCCTCAGCGTGCTGCCGCCCTATGAAGGTCCCAGGCGGACAGGAAGAGGAGACCAGCTCCAACCTTTACCCCTGGAGACAAAGGTGGCTGTCCCGCCAAATATGTCAGGCTAAAATCCCCAGTTACAAGCTTGGCCCGCGCTTCCTAGCCCTTTGAAATCCTGAGCCGTAATTAATCTGTGGCATAGAAGCTCATAACTCCCTCCCACCATGCGTATCCCTAATTCCTTTCCATGTACCCTCCTAAAGCCCGTCGGGGTGAACCGCTTCTCCAGAAAAGTTGTCCCTCCCTCTCCTGAGACCGTACCTCCAACATATTTGCGTTAAAGAGAACTTGCAATGAGGTTTGTAGGTAAACGGCAATTCCGATGGGTGATTGGGAGGGATTCGGTCCCGATAGAGATCTTGGGAGCCTGAGGAAACATCCTGGACAGCGGACTCGTGTTGAACCTATCCCTCCCCGAATCCAGAGAAGTGAGGGGCCTAGGGGGGGGGTAACTGGTCACTGTGGTACCCAGCCCGCGCCCGGGCATGGACGGGCGCACTCCCGTGTTGTCACCCGCCGGGATCCCCGCGTGCCCCATGGCCTGGGCCCGGCGGTCGGGATCCCCCCGGCTCCCCCTTACCTTCCGGCGTCCTGAGTCTCTCGTCCTCCTGCCGGCCGCGTGCGCGCGCCCGCCCCTTAGCGCGCGCGCGCCGTCTCTCGAGGATTAAAAGGCATTACGCCCATTATTGGCTAAGATTGGCAGGTGACCCTATTTAAAACCCTCTTCCTTCCGGGTCACCTTGCCGAATCTTTATGCCGTACAGCCTAAAGAGAAAGCTTCTAGGCCTCGTTGTCTGTCTACCGTTACCGACACTCTACCTCCTGTTTCCCTGACCACAACCATTGCCGCCTTTCCTGACCACCCTGCCTGTCCCCGACTCCGCCTACGCCCTCTACGATTCATACCACGCACTGCCTTGGCTGCCACCGAATCACGTCAGCCAGTGGACACCTGTTAGTTCTCCGCCGCAGCAAGTCCATCCCAGTTTTTTTTCTTTTGGTCGCGGGCTCTGGTTGAAAACTGGGCTCTAACTTAAATTCCTTCCCCTGGTACGGCTTAACCTTCGCTTCGGTGGTCCAGCGGATCCCTACTGCATTCGTTTACATCTATCAAGTAGGTTGTAAGTTGTAGTGGTACTTTCTAATGTTTTCTATGCCTCTTTAAGTAGAATTTTCATAAGTCTACCGAGCTATCTATAAGTTCTGTTTCCCACTCTACCCAACAAGGATTCAGACTTGATCTAGATAGCAGGTGTATATAAATTCTAATCCAATTAGGTATAAATACGTGATTACAATATAATGTTCTAATGTTTGTGCCTCCCACCAGGATTATAATATTCAGCTCGATAGCTGTATATAGTTGTTTGAATACCACTCTCAAAGTCAGAAAGATCACTTTGACAGACTCCAACTCAACAATCTGAAAACACCGCTCTTGCCTCAGTTCGCCATTTCTCTTTATCCACAGGGCCACTTAAGAAACTGGCCATAATATTGAAATTGCTACAAATTTAATATAAACAAAGGATTTTTACCTATATCACTGCAAAATTATAATCCCTGTTTAAAACATAACTTTTTACTAATTATCTTAAAATTATCTACCTAAACCCCTATATAACTACCACTACATACCTAAATGAATAACAGCATACTAATATCACCGTCAGTGGAGTAATCGCCTGAATAAAGGGCGGCTCCGCTTTAATGACAGAATAAATATCACTGTATCGAATATATAATTCATTTAATCCAGCTAACCATACGCGTTTCCCCCATACATTTCGGGTTCATCAGGGGATGCAAAAACCCTCTCGCTGTGAATAAGAATACGCTATATACAACGCATGTACGTCGATCTACTGACGGATATATCACTCTAGGGTGACAGATAAGAAGAGATACTTATGCTGGATGCTGCCAGGTATATAATTGATAATCCTCGCACCCCTTTGGTATGCGGCACCCAGGATAGAAGGGATACAGAAATTGAATCATTTCTGCTCCCTAGAAAACCTAACAGGCCCTTTAGCTGTATAACAATAACGCCCCTACACTTCCGCATTGATGTATATTATTTTATACCTCTTGGCCGGTTCTACATAACATTGTGCATACCTCCTGCCCTTACTTAGTTTGGCGTTCCGAAAGGTTTGTACTGCGCATGACCGGAAACAGAATAAGATGTCCATTTTCCGTTCAATCGGTGAAAAGCGACATTGCGCATGTCCAAAGTCCCCAACTATCACGGCGCGGCCAACAGCGTCCAAACGACCGTTCTGCGCATGTCCAGGAAAAATACCTGGCAAATGCGCACGATCTAAATCCACACAACCCCCGCGCCATACATATTACACCGCTCTTATCACTAGTCACTTCCGGTCAATGCCCCGAAAAACTACTCACAACCGTTGGCCAAATCGGTCTCCAGCTTAGCCAATCACGGCTGAGCACCTTCTCATAGTGCGTGTATGGGGAAAAGAAATGCAGAGCGAGCTCTGTTAGTGATGGCTAGTTAAAAGAGGCCGTTTATATGGACCAGATTGAGAGCGAGCGACGACCCCCACCAACCCACACCCCTCCCTCCCCCCCACTTATGGGTTTTCTAATGCAATCTTAGTAATAAAACTGTACGTGCCCGGAAATAAAATATAAGACTCCCGAAAGTGTCCGATGTGTAGTATAAAATGATCAATAATAAGGGGGGTAACGAAAAAAAAAATATTAATTCAATAGAATTCATTTTTTTTTCAACAAGCTTATTGAAACAGTAATAAACAATACTCAACAAGCAAAAGACAATTCGCATCATAATAAATTATTAACAAGCTCATAATATGCAACTAACAACATCATTCTTCTAGTTAGTTTTGGCACTTCTGACACCGCAGATAAACCATAGTGTAACCTCTTACAGTAAGCTAGTTTGAAAACCGGCTCTCAGTGATAGGAGTCAAATACTTTCCCGACTCTCTTGCCGCCGGACCCGCCCCCTCTTGTCCTCATCGATCCACCGAGAGAGCGACAGGTTACACAAACACCAATGTGTGACGAGCAACTCGTTACTACATACTGTAAGGACTGGAATGCATCTGCCATTCGGCAGCAAAGAAAAGAACAAGCAAACAAATATAAAAACAAACTTAGTTAGTTCGGGCGAGGCAGAAGGCCCAGTCTACCTCATCCAGGCGACTCTAACAAATCTTACATAAAGCTTCATTTTGTGAAGGGGGGAGAGGACGGATGGGAAAGACTGGGTGGGCAAGAACGACACAGAGCACAGAGGTCCGGTCAATTCGAGTCCCTGTACTCCGGGGAGTCTACGAAGAATAGCCAGTCGCTCCACTTCCTGTAAAATCTATCCAAGGAATTTTCAGTCTCCGCTCTCAATTCTTCCATCCTTTGAAGGTGAAAGATTTCCCTATACCAATCATTAATGGACGAGCTCTGAGCTGCTTTTCCACAGTCTTGGAATTAGCGCTCTAGCTGCCGCCAGCAAAAGGGGCAAAAGACTATCTTATCAGGGCGCGCACAGGCAGGGGCAGTACAGACAGAAGCAGAGTCTGAGGATCATTCTGAACCCGGATACCCGTGATCTTCGCCATCATCTCAACCACCTTGCTCCAGAATGGTTGTATATCTGAGCAGCTCCACCAAATATGTACCATCGTGCCTGCATCCCTCCCACACCTCCAACATGTGTCCGGGACCGTGGGGTACAACACATGCAGCAAAGTCGGGACTCTGTACCACCTTGAGAGAATTTTATAATTAAGCTCCTGGATACGATAGGAGATCGAGGTCCCATGCGTCAAGACGCAGGCCTTATTCCACTCCTCTCTGGTCAACTCAATTCCCTCTCCCAGCTGCCCTGGAACACGGGAGTATCGTGTTGCATATTTCAAGAGCATGTTGTATATAACCGAGATAGAGCGCCTTGGGGCCTGCCGCTGAACACACAGAGCCTTGAATCCCGAGGGATCCCTAGCCAGGTCGAGTTTAAGTCTATTGGTGTCAAAGAAGTGCTTTATCTGCATGTACTGGAGCCACACATTTGGCGTTTGGTTTTGTGCCGCCACCCCCTCGCTGTACGGTTTAAAGATGGCATTTGTAAGAAAGTTTCTAACCGTCAAAGGTCGTCGCTCCGTGCCGTCTTGATACAAAAGGCAAGGAGCGGAGACGTTCAACTCAGGGTTACCCATAATAGGTGTCAGTGGGCCCCCGGGTGCGTATAACTTATACTGCAACCCGTGTTTTCTGAGAACAGATGTAGTAACTTGGGCGATCAAGGGTAGGCCTGACATCCGCTGGTCCCGTGCACGGGGCCAAATCCAGGGCAAGAAGGCCAACGAACCAGCATAGATGGCGTCTTCCAATTGTACCCAGGATTTCGAGGTCTTGGCGTGGAACCAGTCCAACACTCTGACCGCTGTCGAGGCCACATAATACAGTTTCAGGTCTGGAAGGGCCAACCCACCCTCCTCCTTTCCTCGACTCCACGTCTCCCAGGCTATCCTGGGTCTCGCTTTCCCCCAACCAAACTTACCAATACGCGTCTTTAGGTCGCCCAAAAATCCGGTGGGCAGGACGACTGGAAGAGTCTGGAACAGGTACAAGAGCCTCGGGAGAATGTCCATTTTAAGGATATTAATACGGCCTGTCCAAGTCGGTCTTAATTTTTTGAACGAGGGGGGCAAAGTTCAACTGGAAAATGTCACTCAAGTTTTTGGAGATTTGGATCCCAAGATATGTGAAATGATTCGTCACCCACTTAAAATCTAATTTACGCTGTAACCGCCTTAACTCCTCTGAGTCTAATGAAACACTTAGTGCGACGCTCTTGGACCAATTCACTTTGTAGTTACTAACCCGGCCAAATCTATCCAACAGGTCCATCAGGGCCGGCAAGGAGGACTCCGGCTGTGTGACATAAAGCAAGAGATCATCGGCAAATGCCGCGCATTTGTATTGTTTGTCTCCAATCTGCAGCCCTCTAATCCCCTGGTCCGCCCTGATGGCCCGCATCAAGCACTCCATCACCAATACATACAAAATGGGGGACAGGGGGCATCCTTGTCTTGTCCCGTTGCGAATGTCAAATGGCTGGGACAGGGCACCACTGATCTGCGCTGATGGATCTCGATAAAGAGCCATGATTCTCTGTAGCATAACAGGCCCTATCCCCACGTTCGACAGAGCGGACCGCATAAACTGCCAGTCCACCCTGTCGAACGCCTTCTCAGCGTCAATGGACAATAACATTAATGGAGTCTGGGCTCTCCTAGCGTGACTAATCAGGGAGAACGTTTTCAGGGTGTTGTCCCTTGCCTCCCTCCCCGGGACAAAACCCACCTGGTCTGTATGAATTAGGTCTGTCAGGATGGAGTTGAGCCTATTGGCGATGAACTTGGCGAACATCTTGGCATCAGTGTTCAGCAGTGAAATGGGCCTATAACTCGTCATAACGTTGGGTCTTTTCCGGGTTTGGGAAAAACTGTGATGTGGGCCTGCGTGAAAGACGGGGGGAATGGTTGGGTACCCGTAACCGAGTTAAATGATGCTAGGAGGGGGTCCATCAGCTCATTTTTAAATAATTTATAGAATTTGGAAGTAAACCCATCTGGGCCTGGGCTTTTCCCAGACGGCAGAGATGAGACAACCAGCTCTAGCTCCTGTATCGAGAAGGGGGCTTCCAATGCATCTAAACGCACCCTATCGAGTGCAGGCCCGGGTGCTAGGTTCATAAAGGCCGTTGGGTTCCCTCGATCTGTGTCTACATTTCTGTCACTGCCTGGGGGAGGGAGACCATAGAGTTCCCTATAATACACATGGAATTCATCTAGGATTTCCCTGGTGTAAAATGTTGACCCACCCTTCCTAGTTTTAATCGAGGAAACAAATAGGGCCGCTCTTTTATCTCTTAGGGATCTAGAAAGCATTCTTCCCGGCTTGTTGCTTCCGATGTAGAATTTGCCTGCACACTGTTGCCTAAATCTGGCCGATTTCCTGTCTAACAGTTTCTTAATCTGTCTTGTCTGCATGAGTTCCCGTAGATGTGAGTCCGCCAGGGTCCTTTTATGCAGACTTTCAAGTTCTGCCAGTTTTGTCAACAATTTTTTAAGTTGAAAAGCTGCCTCACGTTTCAGGCGGGCTCCGTGCTTGATTAGCACTCCACGCATGACACACTTTAGCGATTCCCATTTAATTTGGGGTGGAGTAGTATCTGAAGAGTGTGTGATGGCGAACCATTTAATAGTCTGGGTCAGGTCTGCCACACAAACCGAATCATTGAGCAACGACTCGTTTAATCTCCAATTAAATTGCTTAGGTAGCACATGTGGGATGTGCAGCTCACATGACACCGGAGCGTGGTCGGAGAGCAAGATGTTCCCGATACTCGGGTTCAAGGCCTCAGGCAAAAGAGCATGCTGGAGGAACACATAGTCAATTCTACTGTATCCTGCATGGGGATAAGAGTAGAAAGTATAGTCCCATACGTTCGGGTGGAAAAGTCTCCATACATCACAGAGCTGCATATCGTGTAGGAGCCTTCGAATTCTGTTCAATTTGTGTGACGAGACCAACGAGCGACCCATTGAGGTGTCTGAACCTGGCTGTAAAGCTAAAGTAAAATCCCCGCATAGGATTATTTTCCCTCTAGCGAACTCATTCAATTCGTCTAGTACCCTATGTAGGAAAGTGAGTTGGCCCTGGTTCGAGGAGTAAATGGTGGCAAGGGAATAGGAGGATCCTCCAATGTCGCAATTAATAAAGAGGTATCGGGCATCCATGTCGCGTTTAACCTCTGAGACTGTAACTGGGAGGTCTTTGTGGAAAAATATGGCTACACCCTTGGTTTTGTGGGTCGGGTTACTACTGCAATACCCGTGTGGGAAGTATCTATTTTTGAAAGAACTGAGATGCCCCTCTAGAAGATGGGTCTCCTGTACACACAATATATGGGTCTTCTGCTTATGCATAGCATAGAGAATTTGTGATCGCGTCTCTGGCACATTAAACCCTTTGACATTAAGGGAAGCTATTTTGAAAGTCGCCATACTATGAGAGAAGACCAATCAGTCAACTCTGCAATCGCAGGAGCGATGAACGATCCGCCCCGCCCGAACAGTATCCAAAGAATTGAACCTTTAAACTATCCAATGAAAGAAAACCTATAATGAAGGCCTGAGTGTCAATACACAGGCCAGCAAGAAAAACTACACTTTGCAGAATCAACCTCTGCTAATGACAGACACACAGTATCCGTCAAGCACCTAATGGGGGAGGAGGGCAAGGCACCCTAGCAGCCCTAGGTAGAGTAGAAAGAGATAAGGCCGGTACCTAGGTGGGAATAGGTCTGTCATGGGGCCTATGAAAAAGCAAGTACCTTTTTGTCATAAACAATGGGTCAGAGAGTGACATAATGAACACAGTGGCCAATAGGTGTCCCGGTGGACACACACATCTTAGTTGTAACATTACATTCCACCGCACTCCTATAGCGATATCTGGCTTTGGAGCATCATTGTGTGTTGTGTGGCCCATGACGAGAAGGACCCCCCACTACTTTCTCTATTCTCGAGACCACCCTCTGGGATCTCAGTAGACGCTGTTCCTTCGGGGGCTCCCATGTGCCCTGCCGCTTCGGTTAGAGTCCAGGTTGGGTAGTTGGCAGCAGCTGCGGGGCATTAGACGCAGCCGAGTCCCAGTCCGGAATTGCAACCTTGGGAAGCTTCAGTGCTGTAAGAAACACCGGTAAATTCTCAAATACACAAATAACCTATTATTTATAAGCAATCGTATGCACCTTTTGTTTGTTCAGTCGGAATGCGAGTCTTCCATAGCTCGCATATTAAACATCTATAGCAAATTGACCAAACTTTCTTAAATATTTTCTCCTTTTAATCATGAACGATACAAAAAACAGACACATCTTAGAAGTCATAGGAAAAGGTGCAATACTTATCGCTTTAAAAAGCGTAGTCCATATTTTCAATGGTATTAGATATAGGATAGCTGGAGGCAGGAGCCGTCCACAAAACCCGTGCACGGGTGGGGTGGACGGCTCCTGCCCTCCAGCTATCCTCATACTAATACCATTGAAAATATGGACTACGCTTTAATGCGATAAGTATTGCACCTTTTCCTATGACTTCTAAGACTGTTGTCTGTTTTTTTGTATCGTTCATGATTAAAAGGAGAAAATATTTTAAGAAAGTTTGGTCAATTTGCTATAGAAACACCGGTAAGTCTGCCGGTGTTCTAAATGTCACCGTGCCCTCCTCCGTCCTGACATGCAGCGCGAAAGGATAACCCCAACGGTATGCTATCCGTCTATGCTGCAGCAGGGCCAGTAAGGGCTTCAGTGCAGCACGGAGCCGAAGGGTACGTCTCGACAAGTCTGGGAACAGAGCTAATCTAACCCCCTCAAATAAAATGGTGGGGGCCAATCTCGCTTTCTTCATTATGTCCTCTTTTGTGGTATAATAATGAAGTCGGCATATTACGTCCCTTGGTTTGGTGAGATCCTGACTCATAGGACGGAGGGCTCTATGGGCCCTATCTATTTCGACAGGAGAGTCATGAGCTTTTCCCATGAGCATAGTGAATAGCTTTCGCAAATACGGGAGTAGATCCTGTGGTTTGACCGACTCAGGGAGGCCTCTAATTCTAACATTGTTCCTCCTATTTCTATTCTCCAAATCGTCAAACTGGTCGACTAAGTGTTGATGGAGCAATTGCTGCGACTGGAGTGCCGTTTGCAGATCTAGGATAGATTTTTGGACTGAAGAATGCGTAGATTCCAAAGAATCCACTCTAGCCTGAAGTGCTGACACGTCGGTTTTGACCTCTCCCAGCTCCTTCTGCCATGAGTGTTTGATATCAGCTGCCATGGCTGATATCCCCCGTCGGCGAGGCCCGCCAGTCAAAGAACGCTGGCGTCACTTGCAGGCTCTCCACTGCTGCTCCGTCGTCCGCCATTATAGAGCCGCGCTCCCGCTCAGGAAGAGAAGATGGCGCCTGCTTCGAGACGCCCGCCGCGGGTTCCCGGGCCTTGCGCCTCTGATTCAGGGGCTCAAAGAAGTTTTTGCACAGTCCACCGGGTGCAGGGGTTCCAGGGGCAATCCTGGGTCCCTTTTTGGCTCTCTTAAACGGCATTTCAGGCTCTAGTCACTCTCTGAATAGTAGGCCCGCACGGAGCTCCTACTGTGTGCGTCCTCCTGCCTGCATGTCAGGCCACGCCCCTCAATAAATTCATTTTTATTTCTTTATTTTCGTTATACCCATACTATTGATAATTTGCTAACGAAAATAAAAAAAATAAAAATGAATTTTCATACTTCTCCATAGGTTATAATGGTTCACTGTCTTTCCTATTCTGATTGGTTGCTTTATGCCGACCAATGAGAAGAGCTTCATGAATTTGAATTACTGTATTTCCCGCAGTTTTCAATATCGCAATTCCTGATGTTGCGACGGCGACAAATTCGTTGTTTG
>JAODAL010015483.1:47500-83740 GCA_025379985.1 Phyllomedusa bahiana
AAACCCTTACTGGGGACCCTTTTAAATTTTCCCACGGGGGGACACTAATTTACTGGTGTGAAACCCTAACAGTCTTTAAAGGGCCGGGTTTTTAAAGGGCCCTCAGCTAAAGTCAGTTGTTAAGAGTTAGCAAGGGACTCCGCGGCCCTGCCCAGTTTTAACCCCAGTTTTTTAATGCCCTCAATTTGGGGTTTTAAAAAAGACCTTAGCAATCGCCCCGGGGACTACTTGAGCACATAAAATCCTACGGGACACACGAGCAAATTGTAGAACAGAGCTTGAACACACCCCCGGGGCCCCCTTCCCCCTTCCGGGTGCTTTTATTTTCACACATCACTGGACAGCATGTAAAACCCAAACCCCCCCCCCCCCTGCTAAATATCCTCACCCGGGCTCTGTATTCAGTGCTGTTTAATAAAAATGTTATCCCTTTGCTGTCCGGGTATAAAAAAGCAAAAGGGGCCACCCTACTTCAGCAGCAACTCACCCCCCCCCTCTTTTTCACTCCGGGCCCCACCCCAAAAATTTCGCCCCCCCCCTCCCCCTAACCCTCCACTCAAACCCCCCCCCCCCTCCCCCTTTGACACCCCCCTAAACCCCCCCTCCCCCAACCCCTCTCCCCCGAAAAACCCCACTAAAACCCCCCCCCCTCCCCTCCCCTCCCCCTGACCCCCACTAAAAACCCCCCCCCTCTCCCACCCCCCCTCTCCCGAAAAACCCCCCACTCAACCCCCCTTTTTCCCCTAAAACCCTCCCCCCCCCCCCCCAAAAACACCCCACTCAACCCCCTTCTCCCCCTGACCCTCCACTCGCCCCCCCCCCCCCTCCCTGTTTCCAAACCCCCCCGGGGAAAGCGAGTGGGGCACCCCCCCCCATAGCGGGCCCACCCATCTTTCCCTGATTCCTGCTGTAAACCCAAAGTCCCCCAAAACTTTCCCCCCAGATGCTGAATAACCTATTCGGCTGGGAAAACCCCCCAAACAGCAGGCGTCCAGAAAGGAAAGGGGGCTTGCGTGGGCAAATGGGTGCCACTAAAGTTTTCCCTGGTGCGGATACTCTTTTCAGCATTTTGGAAAAGCGGGGTAAAACCCTCCCCCACCCAGGCGTCCGGGAAAGCTAGGTCTTCCCTGGTTCAGTCAGCGGTGGTTTTTGTTCCCCAAAGGCTGACACTAACCCTTTTCACTATTACCCCCGTCCCCAAACGCACAGGGGAAACGGGGAAACTGGAAACCCCTTCAGGACAGTTTCCCCCTAATGTGGTTTGGTCCACTTCGGGAGAAACGCAGGCTGGTTTTTTTAAAAGGGGAAAATTTTACCATTAACAAGGGGTTTTTCCCTCATTCTGAAAGTATCAGGTTTGGCCGCTGTGGGTTTTCCCCTTTTTGGATATAAAAAATTGGGGGGAACCACCCTTTTTTATTTTCTGAAAAAATGTTTTTTAGTGAAAATCTGCACAGGGGCATCCACTGTAAAAAATTACGGGAGTTTGCCCCGTAGGGTTCTAAAATAAATGAATAAATTAAAAAAAAAATAAACAACGGGGGGTTCCCCCTGTTTTCCCCATAACCACCCCGGGAAAAAAACCAACACTGCAGCCAAAATACTATCAAAGGGGAAGAACCATCAATACGGCCCCTTTCCGATTCTAAGAAAACCAGCCGGCACCACCACATAAGCGCCCCTCACATTAAAAGGGTTCCCGTTTCAAATGGTTACCCAGTCTTCCCAGTACCCCGGGTGCTTTGGGGTATTAAGAAAATATTACACAGGTTTTAGTGGGGCCCTTGGGGGTGAAAAAAACCCCCCTGGCTACTTTAAACCCCAGCGATAGTAAAAAAGACCCTCTGACAGACACCTCCACTACAAACACGGAAAAAAGGGAAAAAAATAACAGAAACAAGAAAGCACTTTTTTTAAAATTTAAATTTCCCTGCCCCCGGGCCCCTGGGAAACCATTTTTAGTTTATAATAAAATGCTACGGGGCCCGAACTAGTCAAATTTAAAACCCAAAAAAATTATACCCCAAATCCCCTCCAACCCCTAAAGGGTCAGGGGTTTGGTGGCTGATCATCGGGGGGCCTGCGGGGGAAGGGGGAAATTTGGGCCCAAGCCGCCCCAAACAATCTAGGGGGGGTTGTCTTCTTCTCCCCCCAGGAGATTGTGTTTAACTGTGGCCTTTCCCTCCTCGCTCACCAGCCCCCTTTGGGGCCCTTTTTTTCCAACACGAAATAAAAAACCCTAAACCTAACACTCAAAACCCCCCTTTCCCCCACTGTGTATTGCCCCATACACCCCCCCCCTACTCCCTTTCTATCACCATATGAGGTTTTTAGAGAGGGGGGAAATTTTTTGGGGAGGTGCTGGAAAGTGAAAAGAGTCTAATATGTTTGTTTTTTTTAATTTCCCTGCGGGGAAAAGGGCCCGGGGAGAAGTCATTAGGGCCGATCGGGAAAGGAAAGGGGAAAATTGGGAATGACCCCAACAGAGAAATGTCACTTGTAGTCACAAAATTTGGTTTTGGGACTGTCATCACTTATATTCCTGCAGAGCCTTTTGTAAAACCCTATATTTACCCCTAATGGTCAAAAAATGGTGGTATAAACAGTCGCAGAGCCGTGTAAAAACGCAAACTACCCCCCAAATGGTCACCCTTTTCAAAATTTTTCAGAAATATTGGTAGTAAGGAAAGGGTTTATTTTTCGGGATCATAGGGTGCTATTTTTCCCGGGTTAAACAATTGTCAGTTCTTGTGGAAATTTTTAAGTCACTATGTTGGTGAGGGTGCCCATTTTTTTGGCAAATTTAAATTTGATCTCTGTATCATTGAAAAATATTTTTTTTGGTGGGGTCAGTAACAGTACGGTGATATTTGCCCCTTTGGGTTTTTTATGGGGTCATTTGTACAACAAATTATATAGAGGTATCATCCCATAAACATTATCAAAACGGGTTTTTTGAAAGGGATTTCTGATATATTTTAACTTTAACTTTATTTTAAATACAAAATTTACAGACCCAAAGGGGGCCCCCGCGTGGGTTTTTTGCCCCCTGGTCGGCTGGAGGGGGGGGGCATGTTTATTTTTTGGGGGGGTGCGTGGTTAAAGGGGCGTGCCCGGGTGGTAAAATTTCATTTGTTTAGGCATGGTTGGGGCGGACTTGATGTGATGTCATTTGGTTGGGCGGGGTTTAAGGTGTGGCAATTTTTGGCCCCCTCTTTCCCAATTTTCCAAAATTTGGGGAGGTAGGGGATATTTTGTTTTTGGTGTGTGGTTGAATATTTATGTTGTGTGTGTTAAAAATAGGGTTGGTGGGGATAAATTTGTTTATATATATAAATGTGTTTAAAAAAAAATGTGTGGTGTGTATTATAAATATTTTTTGGGGTGTTTTTTGTATAATGGGTCCTCCCCCTTTTTTCATTGTAAAACAGCCCCCATTGGAAAAACCATCAGCAGATTGGCTTCCAGTCCCCTTCTATGCTAAAGACACCCAATTAAACACCTCCTCCCGAACTTCATCCAGCCCGGGCAAACAAAACACCTTGGTGACTGTTCTGGCCGTGTCCTGACACATTTCCCCTCTCCATCTGAAACTAAACCCCCCTAAACTGAACTTTTTGTTTTTCCCGCCATCACCAACCAACCCCACCCTGCTATTTCTGTTTCTGTATGTTGGTACCACATTTCCCCCTAGGCAGCGGGCCCGCTGTTTTGGGGGTTATTTTAGATTGGGAATTTTTCCCCCTTCACCCCTTTATACCCCCAACCCCTTGCCCTTTTCCCTGCACCTAAAAAACATCTCCAGAACCCCTTCCCGTTTCTCCCGTGGAAAACAACTCAAACCCCCCATTAACTGCTCTTATTCTTTTTTCTTTTTGACTACTGAAATTTCCCTTGTTTTAATGGGTCTGCCTTTTCTGAAAACTCCCCCCTTTTTCAATCTGCCCCTAAATGCAGAAACCCGGGCTCATTTTTCTCTCCACCCGCTAAAAACGATGCCTCTACCCTTTTGGTCACCCACTGAAAACCTTTTTGCCCATTCATACGGGAACAGTAAAAACTCAGAAATTCTCACTCAAAAAGCTCTCCACAACGCTGCCCCCCCCCCCTTAAAACTCCTCCCCGTCTCTGTCTCCCAAACCCCCCCCCGCTCTCCCCCGCCCTGCTGTGATATCGGGGTTACACCCCTAAAATTTCATCCCGCCCCCTCCCATGCCCGTCCCAAAATTTCACACGGGGGCCCCTTTTTCCTCGGGAATATGCAAACCGGGGATGACAGGCACACTCACAACCCCACATTTTTTTAAGGGGGCCCCCGGGAAAAACACATCTTCCAGTTTTGGCCTACTAAGACCCCCTAACTGCAATAAACACACATTTGTCACCCCCCTAAAACAAAGGGCACTAAACAGGCATTTATCGTATATAAAATTACGGTCAGGGGGCGGGGTTCTTTCCATTTTTCATGAAAACCCCCCCCCCAATTTATGAAACATGGCTGCCAAAATTGAAAATTTTGGGAAACTTTTTTTACCGTATGTTTCACCCTACACCCAATAATTGTAACCTCCACGAGCAGGGCCCTCACACCTTTTTTCCCCCTGTAAGTAAATTTTAATGTGTAATGTCTGTAAAGCTTACCCCTTTAATTTGTAAAGTGCTTTCGGAAAATGTTTTGGCCCCTATATAAATAAAGATAAATTTTTAATAATTTTTGTGGTGTGTGTATCATATATAATATATATATTAAAATAAAATTTTTAAGGGAGGGGTATATAGGTGTTTGTTTTGAGATTATATATAAATATATTATAAAATATATTATATAAAATGTCCCGTGTGTGTGTATATTTTAAGTAGTGTGGGTGTGTGTATAATACAAAATCACCGGGCCCCTTTATTAGGTACCCCAGCTGTAACGGGGTTTGGGCCCCCTTTTGCCTTCCCGAACTGCCCCAATTTTTTTTTGTGGCATAGATCCACAAGGTGTTTTCAACATGCTCAAATGGTACCAAGGGGGCCCCAAAATGCCAAGAAAATAATTCCCCACACCATGGGAAAACCCCCCACCATCAGCCTGAAACCGTTGATACAAAAGGGAGGATGGATCCATGCTTTCCCTGTTGTTGACACCAAATCTTTACCCTACCATCCGAATGGGCGCACAGAAATCGAGGGGCTCACAGACCAGGGAACATTTTTTTCCCAAACTTTTACTGTCCAAATTTCGATGAGCTTTTGGGGAAAATTGGGGGCCCCAAATTTCCTGTTTTAAAACTGAAAGAGTGGGACCCCCTTTTGGTTTTTTCTCTGCTGTACCCATCTGCCCCCAAAGTTCCCGTACTGTGCCCTTTTAGGAAGTTTCTCTTCTGCCTACCTTGTTTTTAAAAGGGTGGGTATTTGAGTCCCCTGTTGCCCCTTTTTAACACTCGAAACCCGTCTGCCCCTTCTCCTTTACCTCTGGCATCAATAAAGGCATTTCCCCCCACAGGCCCGGCCCTCACTGGAAAGTTTTTTTTTTTTTCGGACCATTCTTCCCCGTAAACCCAGAATTTTTTGTCGTGAAAAACCCAGGGGAAACAGCAGTTTCTAAAATACTCAGACCAGCCCCTTTTGGGACCCCAAAAACCATTGGGCCAAAATTCAAAAAGGCACTCAAATCACCTTTCTTTCCCCCCAAATGAGCTCCCTTTGAACTGCAAAGGGGATTGTCTTACCATGTCTACAAAGCCAAAACACTGATTTTTTGCCATGTGATTTGGGTGATTAAAAAATTAAGGTTAAAGAGCAGTTTTGGGCAGGGTACCTAATAAAAGGGCCGTGAGTGTTTAAAAATAAAATATATATTAAAATATATATATATATATATTAAATATATAAAATATAAAATATATATATATATAATATTGTTGTGGGGTAGATATTTGTGTGTGTAAATTAAAATTGTATTTAGGGGTGAATATGTGTATGTGTAAAAATATATATATAAATATGTTTTGTTTTGTGTGTGAATAATTTCGGTGTGTATAATATATATAAATTGTGTGTGTGTTTTTATATGTTGGTTTTGGGGGTGTATATATTTTATGTGTGTGGTATATATATATATAAAAAATTTTTAAGGGGTGTGTGTGTATATAAATAAATTTGTGTGTTTTTATTTTTAATATATATATAATGTGTGTGTAAATATATAAAAAATATATAATTTTGTGGGGTTTGTATTTAAAAATATAATTTTGTTTTGTGTTTTTGGGGTTTATAATATATATGTGGGTGTATATATATAATATATATATAAATAAAATGTGTGTATTTTATAATATTGTGTTTTTTTAAATAATTTTAAAAAAATGTGTGTGGGTGTATAAAATATATATGTGTGTGTTTATGTGGGAAAAAATATATATATGTGTGTTAAAAAATAAATAAATTTTTGTGTATATATATATTTTTGGGGTGTGTGTATATATAAAAATATGTGTTTGTATATATATTAAATATATATATATATATATATAATGATACACAAATAATTCTTTTTTATTAGATGAGGACACTGTTACATACCATCTGTATGTGAGAGGCTGCCCCTCACAAGCCTGTGTCTCTGTACAGCCAGTGATGCTGTTAGGAGCAGAGAGGGCGGGGCTTTCCAGCTCAGCTGGGAGGAGACGGCTTTGTGGGAAATGTAGTTTTTAAACAGCAACTGTAACTGTAGCAACTGTAGCTCCGCCCACTAGCCCAATGAGGAGAAAGCTCCAACAAAGTAACTATATATGATATAACAGCATCTGTAAGTTGTTCACACACGATTGTTACAGATATTTACTGCTTATATTTGGTATTCATTCATTAGATGTTCTTATTTTTCTTGGTTTCTCACACAACCCCTTTAAGTCCGGTTTATATGGCGTCTTTTTAATGTGCAAAATTATGTTTTTTCACTATTACAAAATGTATGCTAAAAAAATTGATGCTAGGGTCCTATTTACTTAAAAGGGGTATTCCCATCATGGATAGCATATGATATCAAAGTCTGATAGGTGTGGATCCCAACTCTGGAGCCTGCACCTATGTTGGTAATGAGACCTTGAAAGTCACAACGCAGACTGGAGAGCTGGTCACACTTGTACAGTTACTTTCCATTCTGTTTTATGGGAGTTCTGTGGACAGGTGAGCACCGTGTTCATCTCTGCTCAGAACTCGCATACAAAAGAATGGAGAGACGGCCGCTAATGATATGCCCCCAAAGCCTACAGATGAAACACCCCTTTAAGTAAATGGGAACCTAATGTGACTTTTTTAGCATGCATTTTAACATTTAATTTTGAAAAAAAAAAACATTGGGCGATATATCCCAATACGCAGACGCCGTTTTTTGGGTGTATTTTGCGCCAAAAACACTTTTGACGCCATATTCTCAATGTAAATGAACTGTCAGAGACCAAAACTAGGCACATTATACGCCGGGCAAGACACATTGTAAGGCGCATTACATATAGTAGCATGGTATGTTATGCGCCTCCGTTACGCAATGTGCCGCGATAGGCGCATTACATACACTATTAATGATACGCAAGGCACCCGCGATTTGCGTACTGCGCCTTTTTAGGCACAATACACCTAAAAAGGCGCATTAAGTTTACTATGCAAGATATACCAGACTGCAGATTTTTAAAAGGATCGTACACCTTAGCACAACAGGCTGAACTGGATGGAAATCTTGGGCGACATGTATGAACGGGCTTTACGCCTGTTTTCTGGCGTAACCTGCGCCTCACCGGCCCTAATCCCCTGTCGGACGCAGGGATGCGGTGTTAGGTGCAGCGTTAGCCACTTTCAGATGCGCCCCGCATGAAGGGGCGTGTAATGGGCGTGGTGTAGGCGTTCTGGGGCGGGACTCGGCACGCTCAAACTCCGAGGCATGTACGATTGCGAGTCGGCAAAGTGCGGCGCACTGCAGTGCTCGGCAGCTCCGACAGGCAGACCTGGTTGATTCTGGTCTAAATGCTCCGGCGGAGGTGAAGTGAAGCGAGAACGGAACATGAGAGGAAACATATAGAAGATCGCAAGAGAAATCTCGTCTCTCAGCGCCGTGCGGCATAGAGTATGATTAAAAAAAAAACGCCTTTATAAAGGCGTAAAACATTATCAGAAAAAGAGCTCAAACCTCAAAAATAAAAAATAAATAAAAAAAAATCACTTTCCAAAAATCCAGAACGGTGCTACATCAGGAATTAGGATATTGGAAATTGCTGGGAAATACAGTAATTCAAATTCTGAAAGCTATTCTCATTGGTCGGCATAAACCAGCCAATCAGAAAAGGAGCGACAGTGAACCATTAAAACCTATGGAGGACTATTGACCAATCAAAATCAACGGCGGGACAGTTCAAAATACAGTAAAAATACAGAAAAGAGCTGATTGGGTGAGCTAGCGGGGGCTTGGCTATCTCGGCCAATCAGAATAGGAGCGACAGGGACCCATTCTAACCTATGGAAAAATATAGACCAATCAAAATCCCAGCCAATCAGAGCGCGAGCTACTTGTCCCATTGTAGTCTATGGAGAGATCGGCGCAATGCAATCTCAGCTCTCAGCGCCGTGCGGCATGGAGTATGATAAAAAAATCATTTTTATTAAGTGTAAAACATTATCAGATAAAGTGCTGAAACCTTCTCTAAAAATAAATCAGCTAAATCCCTAACAACGCGTTTGTCGCCGAGACCGGCGCTACATAAGGAATTGCAATATAGAGAATTGCCGGGAAATACAGTAATTCAAATTGTTTAAGCTCTTCTCATTGGTCGGCATAAACCAGCCAATCAGAATAGGAGCGACAGTGGCCCATTCTAACCTATGGAGAACTATTGACCAATCATATTCAAGGGCGGGACAGTTCACAATACAGTAAAAAGGCAGAAAAGAGCTGATTGATTGAGCTAGCGGGGTTTGGCTATCCCGGCCAATCAGGGCGGGAGCTACTTTCTCATAGAGTTCTATGGGGAAAATAAATTCAGAGCGAGCTCTGTTTGTGATTGGCTAATTTAAAAGAGGCGCGGTTATTTGGACCAATGGGAGAGTGAGCGACGCTCTTATGGGTTTTCTAATGCAATCTGGAATAAAACTGTACATGGCCGAAATCAAATGATAAGACTACAGAAGTTGTGCCGATCTGTATATAAAATGATCAATAATATAGGGGTAAAGAAAAAAAAATATTAATTCAATAAAATCATGTTTATTTCTTTATTTTTGTTACACCCATACTATTGATCCTTGGCTAACGAAAATAAAGAAATAAAAAGGATTTTATTGAATTAATTTTTTTTTCTTTACCCCCATATTATTGATCTTTTTTTTTTAAAACTGTGTTTTTTATTAAACAATTTTCATAAAGGTTTAACATTTACAATTGTTTCCATTGTTTGTCATTACATACGTACAAATAATGTTTAATTATAAATTTTTTTATGATTCAAAAATTCTCATGAACTTTTACTTAGAAAAATTCCAGTATGGAAATTAATTCAACCGTTTTTGGGAACTAAACAACCATAGACATAGAAGACGCGAGACATGACACAAAAGTGGGGAGAAGCTAACACAATATATCAATCCTCTCAAATATCCACTAGTTAAGGTATGTTGGTGGCTTTTTATGTAATACCCATCACTCTAAGTTGTTGCTAAGAACATAAAGGTCCCATAGTCTCTTTGATTGCCTCAAACCTTTCTAGGGAATTATCCAGCATTGCTGTGAGATGCTCCATGGTTCGTATATGCTTTATTCTGTTTATTAATTCATTTAAGCTCGGGGCGTATATTGCCTTCCATTTACTGGAGATTAGGCATCTTGCAGCCGTCAAAAGATAAATTATTAGTCTCCTGGTCTTTTTGCCCACTGGTTCAGATATAACATTGAACAAACAATTTAATGGATCATTAGGGATATTCACCTCTGTAATCTCCCGGATTAGGTCCCTTGTCTGTTTCCAGAAGGACCGTATCATGGGACATGTCCAGAATATATGGTATATATGACCCTGGGGTGCTCCACATCTCCAGCATATGTCTGGAATATCTGGGTTGAGTCTGTGGAGTAATGCAGGGGTATGGTACCACATATCATAAGTTTATATATATTCTCTTTATATACACTGCATCTTGAGGTTTTATCTGCGGTCCTCCATATAAGTTGCCATGTATCTAAGGGTATTGGGTGTCCTATAAAATTTCCCCAGGCTCTCATATATCCATGGGCAATCAGTGTCTATGAGTTAGGTTCTATCAATAGACTATAAATATCTGAGATCAGCCCCTTTGTCGTATTTTGTAGTCTGCACAGCTGTTCAAACCTGGTAGGTATAGAAACTTTATCGGATCTGAACGACTGCTGTATGAAGTGTTTAATTTGCAAATAGCTATAGTGGCATGTGTCTGGTAATTGAAACCTTTCTCTTAATACACAAAACGGCAATAATTTCAGTGTTTTATAATCTATCAAGTCCGCCAACCGGAATAGTCTATTTGTAAACCATGGTTCCATGCGAGGACCACCCATGGCTTCTGGTATCATAGGATTGAAGAGAAAAGAAACCATAGCTGACGCATCTGAGCACAGATTGAATTTATATTTGCATTTCCGCCATATATCACTTGTAAAGGTCATTGGGCCCAATAGTGCCCTATTTATCTGTATAGGCGACCTTGACCACAATAATAAGTTTGGGTGTACTGGTTGCAACCAGAGTTTTTCGATTTCTGCCCATCGTGAATATGCAAGAAGAGACGACCCTGCAGGGATCCGTCGCAGGTGGGTGGCATAATAGTATTTGATGATGTCTGGTACTGCCAGACCTCCCTTATTTTTGGTAGCCAGTAGAACTGACTCTATGCCTTTTATAATTCCAGATAAATTTTAGAAAGGAGGCCTGCAGGGCACTCAAGTCTCTCAATGAAACAGGAACCGGCAAGGTCTCAAATAAGTATATAATCTTGGGCATCAATGTCATTTTAATGGCTGCTATACGCCCTAGCATAGAGAGCGGCAATTTTGTCCATTTCTGCATCATGTTCTTCATTTCTGCGTATAATTTGGGGAAGTTCTGATTGTATATAGATGCATATGATTTTGTAATGTTAACACCAAGATATTTAAGGGACGTCTCCTTCCAGCTATAACGATAGTTTGATTGTAAAACTGCCAAGAGGTCACCTGGTAAACCCACAGGGAGAGCTTCCGTCTTTGCTTTATTTATTTTATATCCCGAAAGGTTGCGGAATCCATCCAAGAGAGCATGTAAGTTTGGGAGAGTTGTGTGGGGATTAGTCAGTGTAAGTAAAATGTCGTCTGCGGAGAGGGACAATTTGTATTCTCGATCTTTACGTACTACACCTTGAATAGAGGCTTCCAATCTGATGGCTGCAGCCAACGGTTCTACACACATTACAAATATTAAAGGTGATAGTGGACATCCCTATCTGGTGCCATTATGTATATTGATGAGAGAAGATGTATCATGGGGTAATCGAATTGCAGCCGTGGGGGTGGAGTACAACCTGTGGAGTGCTGTCATAAAGGGACCCGATATGCCAAAGTGTTTTAAAACTGCAAACATGTACGACCAATTAAGCCGGTCGAATGCTTTTTCTGCATCGAATCCCAAGACTAAAGCCGATCGACCCTGCTTAGTAACAGCATCGATAAGATCTATGACCCTTCTTGTGTTGTCTCCACCCTGACGGTTTTGTATGAAACCTACCTGATCTTTGTGTATAATTTGAGGTAGCCAGACCGTCAGCCTATTAGCTAATATTTTTGTTAGAATTTTTAAGTCTGCGTTTAGCAATGCAATAGGTCTATAATTTGAAACTTCTAGGGCATCTTTTCCGGGTTTCGGTATCAATGTTATATATGAGTGTAGGAAAGATGATGGAACTGATGTGCCCTGTAGTATTGCGTTATATAGTTGAATTTGATGAGGTGCTAGCTCATCCTTAAAGGTCTGATAATAAAGATATGTAAACCCATCTAGGCCTGGTGATTTACCTTTAGGTAAGGCTTCGAGCACCTCTTCCAATTCCTCAGTTGTAATGCTTACATTTAATGATTCCACCGCTTCTTTAGAGAATTGCGGTAACCGACACCCAGTAAGAAACTGTTCCAATTTTTTATTTTTCTGTTGTTCATTGGCTGGAAGGGTCTTTGGAAGGGCATATAATTGAGAGAAATATTGATGAAAGAGTTGCGTGATATGTGTAGGATTATGAATTATATGTCCGTCCCTATCTCTTATTGTGTGTGGGGTGCGATTGAAGGTGTCCTCTCTAAGTTGTTTAGCTAAGAGTGAATGATGTTTATTACCTCTCTCATAGTATCTTTGTTTGGAGTAAAGTAATAACTTCTCAGTGTTACCTATAGCTAGAGCCTTTAGTTGGGCTTTAATAGCCACTATTTTCCTAAGGATAATTTTAGAGGGAGAGTGAGTCAAGGATTGTTCCAATCCATTTAGTTGGGTCTTAAGTGAGTCCATTTGCATGTTATTGTCCTTTTTTAACTTGGAGCCTGATGAAATACAGTGACCCCTGATAACGGCCTTATGTGCCTCCCAAAGCACTAGTTTGGAAGCAACCGTGCCTTCATTATTTAAAAAGTAGTTCTTAATGTGATTGGTAAGTTGTTCCTTGATGTGTGGGTTTTTAATAAGGCCTTCGTTTAGTCTCCAATGACATCTACGAGTTGTCATCACTGTCAGTTCTATCGTAAGAATTAAAGGGGCATGATCTGACCACGTTATTGGGCCTATTGTCAAGTCTATCGTTTTTCTTAAAGGGGTGTTATCGTTTGAGCTGCTCGTGCTGTTCAGCTAATTTTCTCAGATTGTTTGAAATCCAGGGGCGTGTCTCTCCTGTCAGCAGGCGTGTCTCTCCTCCCAGGAGGCGTATCTCCCCTCACTGAAGAACTGTGACATCATCATTTTGTTTAAAGCAGGGGATGCAGAAGGTTGTCTGGATATAACAGCTCTGTAGCCTCCTGCCTGCTTATTTCTGCAGCCTTGAGGCTCCAAACTCCAGCAAGCACCTGTCATATGTCTTAGTTTACACACAACTGAAAGCCATCAGCTGTTACTTCTAGTGGTGTTCATCCAAATTGTACTGACAACAGGCAGAGACCTTTACTCAACTACAAATGTCAGCTTCAAGTAAAGATCTCTGCTTCCTGTCAGTGACATGTGAGTGAAAACAATGGATGGAGAAACAAATCAGCTTTGAGAGAAGGCCCTGCTCAGCTTGTACTAACTTGGGCTGGTGGTGCAGAGGTAGAGAGAGCAGTGGTAGACTATTGCTTTTACAACGAATGGGTTTGGAGTTCTAGTCCCTCACAGGGTATATTTTTTTCCCCCCCTAAATTCTACACATATGTAGAGAGACCTTAAATATATATGCTAATCTCTATAATGATATATATACACATACAGGGCTCCCCTATATCATGTCTCATCCCCAGAATATATGCATTGTATCACGTATGTTGGAAGTGCTTGGTGTGACTGCAAGGATAGGACACTATATAGGGGAGCTTTGTGTGTGTATATGAATAAAATTATAGATGTCTACACATATATTTTCATATGTTTACATATGTGTACAAATTTGAAAGAAAAAAAAAAAAAGAACTACCGATGGGGCTTGAACTCCCAAACCTCTGTCTTGCAGGGCTGATCACCTAAGCTCTGCACCAGACAAGCAGCTTATATAGACACAGTGTTGAATCCTTATGTTATACACTACAGATGATGATGTCATAAGGAGGCGGGGCTTGCATTCGATCTGAGGAACAGAACGCCTTCTTTTCCAAGTAGCAGCTTAAGGACTGGATCTGTGAGGAGGTTAACCAACCTCTTGGCAAAAGCCCCTTAAACAGCCAGTAATTGCCCAGAACATTGACCCTAAAGCTGGGAGATGTACATAGAGCCAGCAGACCTTGGTTTCACTATCGATTTTAACAGCTCAGAGGGGAGTAAACACAGAGTGTGCAGGCAGCCAATCACAGGGGGCGTGGCCGGGGCGTTTCCTGTCTAGGAGCGTATCCCAACAGGCTGAATGAAATGTCAGCCAGCCAATCACAGTGCAGGGGGCGTGTCTAGGGTGCGAGAATCGACCAGGGGGCGTTCTGACCAGCAACAACAGAAATAGAAGACAGATTTACAGAGATGCTCATATCTGCTAAACCAAGTGACAGAGGTAATGCAACCCAATTACAAAAGTGCTTATTTTTACTGTCCCCATAATCTGAGACATGATCTTTGTAACGATAAAACCTCTTTAATGTTGGGATGTTGCCAAAGAAGTAGTTTATCCTAGAGTGTGTATTGTGAGGAGTAGAAAAGAAAGTATAGGCACGCTCTCTGGGATGGATCACCCTCCATAAATCAAAGGCCCCGTTCACACGGCTTATTTGTCCACGGATTGGCGCCGTACTCCGCGCTGGATTTGCGCTGCAGTACGGCGCAAATCCGTCGGAGTAATTACGGTAATCCACTGCTCTCATAGAGAACAGTGGATTCCGTCGCTCCTCTCCGCTCGGCGAATCCGCCGGGCGGGGAGAAAGTGACATGCACATTATTTACGGCGCGGACGTGCCGTAGATAATGCATTGTCTATGTGGCCGGCGGGCCGCGCCCCCGCCCCTTATTCACGCTGGATTTGCGAGCGCAATCCGGCTCGCAAAACCGGCGTGAATAAGCCGTGTGAACGGGGCCAAACAAGGAATATTTCCTAATAAGTTTGCGGAATTCTTTTGATAATCGGACCTGTGTGTGATCCGCAGACCTCTCCCCAATATACAATCTGTCCATTACAGCAGAGAAAGCGACATTGAAATCCCCTCCTATCAAAAGTAAGGCTCTAGGTAGAGCAGTTACTTTTCGAAGTATCCTATGGATAAACTTAACTTGGGATACATTGGGTGAATATATGTTACATAGGGTAACGAGTGTACCTTGGTACGTTCCATGTAGTATGATATATCTCCCTTGGTTATCTATATACGATCTCTCGACCTGAAATGGACATGAATTAGATAAAACCGCAACTCCTGCTTTTTTACGATCCTGTGATGCCATATATACCTGAGGAAAGAGGCTCTTAGCAAACAAAAAATTACCTGTCTTATCAAGATGCGTCTCTTGTAGAAAAACGATTTCTCGATGTAAAGTTTTAAGTTCTGTAAGTAAAAGCCTTCGTTTAGTATTGGAGTTTAGGCCTTTAACATTCAATGATAGTATTTTAGCCATCAGGGTACCTAAGTGGTGCTAGGAATATGCAGATGGTATCAGACACCATGAGAGGATAAAAGCCCTGAGTTTGACAATACCAGACACACAAGGGAAATAGTGGGTACAACAATACAACAACAGATAAAGACACTATACAAATGTAGAACATAACGAGAGTGCTCGCATTTAAGTACCAAGATATAAAATCTTGGATGGGGGTATCTATGTTGTGTAATGAAAATTCAACTGCTCTGGTCTCCCGATTTTTCAAAATGAAAGAAAAATACAGGAAACCCCAGATTACCCCAACGGGGGAATATAGTTGGCGAACCATGACCATTGGCAGACTGTGACCGCTAAACTTTTCTCCCTCTTATTGTGTTGTGTGAAAGATCATAACCTAAGCCACAAAAATTTCCCGAATTTAAAACGAGGTTTATAGAGTCCAGACAGGATACACCCTTATTAGTGCACCCAGCCTTGATGCATACTATTGGGACTAATTATGAAATGATGATAATGTATCACAGAAGAATTGGGATATGAGGGGAGGGGAAGAAATTTGGGGGCAGGGGGGAGGGATGATGGAGAGGGGAAGGGTTTAGGAAAAGAGACAGATAGGCACTTGGCAGAGGGATCATCGCATCCATCCCTCGGGGACCACTAACCAGTAGTCATTTAAATGAGTGAGACTAGACATGCAACAGGAAGAGTCTGCAGTTCAAGTATTTGGAGTGGAGATAAATGCCTGTTTGGTGTTTCTTGATCCTGGGGTTCCCTTAGATCTCTTTTTGGAGGGAGATTGCCAAATTGGAAAGGGTGGGTCCGGTGGAAGGGCATGTTCCCAGTCAGCGACCTCCGGTATCGGTATATCAAATGTAGAGCAAAGTGTCTGCAAGTCTTTAGGTGAGCGTAAGGTAGAGGATTTGCCATCTTTGGAAGCTATAAGTGCAAACGGGAATCCCCACTTGTATTTTATGTCATGTTGGTTGAGTTCTGATAAGAGGGGTTTCAGGCAACGCCTCTTATGTAGGGTAATCCAGGAAAGATCCGGGTATAATTGTAGATGAGCTCTTGAAATTCTATGGTCTTGCTGGATCTGGCTTTTGCCATAATACGTTCTTTAAGGCTGAAGTCCTGTATGCAGCATATGATATCTCTAGGAACTTGGGAATTTGTCTTCGGTTTCAATGCTCTGTGAGCTCTGTCCATTTTTATCTCATGTGAAGGAGGTTCACCCAATAAAGTGTTGAAAGTAGTTGTTAACTGTAGTCGAATGTCCTCTGCTCCTTTAGCTTCTGGCAACCCTCGCACCCTGATGTTATGGCACCTTCCTCTATTATCCAGGTCTTCCAGATGGTTTGTAGTTTCTTGAAGAGTCTTAGTCTGGGAGACCAATTGGGCATGTATCTGGGAGACGTATTTTCTAGTATCATCATGTGTCTCCTCTAGGTCCTCCACCCGTGTTACCATAGCTTTCAGATCATGTCGGATGACAGAAATTTCCGCTCTACATGCTGCTTTGACTTCCGCTATCAAGGATTTTAGATAATTTTTTGAGGGTAAATGAGCCACATAGTCCTTCCATTCTTGAGTTGGGAAAGTACATGTCACGGACGCCCCTGCGACCACTGTCCCGGGTCGCAGGCGCGTCCATGCTCCTGCTTCCAGCGGAGCCCCGTCCCGCACATCGGGCTCGGGGTCCGCCCGTATCCCAGCGCCTGTCGGCATTCACTTACCCGGCTGCGCTCCTGCTCTGTCTGTTCCCTTCTCCCGGCACGTGGCTCCGCCCCTAGGGGCGCGCGCGCCGGCAGTTTGAATTTAAAGGGGCAGTGCGCCGGTAATTGGTTATTGCCGGGCACTGCTCCTATTTAGTCCGGCCTCTTCCTGGCGGCCCTCGCCGGATCCTTTGTGTATGTTCCTTAGGAGAAAGCTGTCTAAAGAGTTCCTGTTTGCCTTACCGTGTACCGACCGTCTGCCTACGTTTACTGACCACGAACCAGAGCCGCGTGTCCTGACCTCCTGCGTGTCTACCGTCTACGAACCTGAGCCGCCTGCCCTAACCACCTGCCTGTACCCGACTACGAGCCTGTCTGCCGTTCCTGTACCTCGTACCCTTGGCCGCCACCGCAGGCAAGCCCCGCCAGTGGTAGTGACCTGGTGGACTCCCGCCGCAACAAGACCATCCCGCTTTGCGGCGGGCTCTGGTGAATACCGGGACCCACTTAGATTCCACTCCCTGGTAGGGGCTTACGCCATCGCCTGTGGTGGTCCAGTGGATCCACCACCAGACTGTTACAGTACACTGTATTCCTGTATGTGACTCTCCTGCTAATGATTCCGATGAGGAGCGCCATTGGACCTCCCGTTATTGTTGTGCGAATAGGAGGGGGGGGGGTTGGAGTCCCCTTGGTCTTCAGGTGGATCCGGCCATGCCTGATTTTTGGATCCCAGGCCAGGACCCGTTTTTTTTGCGTTTGGAGTTTTAGGGGGTCTCGGCATATTGCAGGTTGTTATCTCTGTGTGGGAGAAATGTTCTGAATATGGTAAGCTTGGGCTAGCTATAGATTGGGCAGGACTCTCACTCTCTATATCAGAGAGGAGTGCAGGTTGTACCCTCTTTAAGTATTAACTATTGTTAGGAAGAGATTTGCCAGTTTCCTGATCTGCACCAGCTCCCAGCAGAAAATACTGAGTGTTATGCTCAGTTGAGTTTAGCAGGGTGGGTAGTAAATCTTGTGATGCAGTGCACTCTGAGTGGTCTAACTGTCGTTCATTAACAGATATCACGCTGTCACGTTGAGGGATTGTCACAGTTCCTTCTTGGACAGTATCAGCAATGGACAGTTCTATTTGTTGAAATGCAGGTGGGCAAATCGATAAATGAACGTCCTCTGCAGCTTTAGGATTTAATTGCAGGGATGATGACTCAGATTGCTCTCTAGTATGCAGGGAAGAGCTGTCCCCCGGATCAGTGTCCCAAAATGTCGGGGTTTCCCCTTCCAGACCTCGTGGTGCTGTTGTTGTTAATGCCGGCTCGGTCGGCTCTGTAGGTACCAGAAACCGCCGTATAGTGGTCTGCTGCCTCCGAGTGTAAACCCGTGACCCCTTGGAGCCTCTCAACCCCCTTCGTATAACCTTTGCCAGGGTTTCAATCGCCGCTCCTCTGGCCAGTCTCCGGGAGATACTGCGTCTCGGCTGTCGGCTGTTGAGATGGAGCTGTGGACTCTCTGTTAGGTGGACGAGATGTGTCCGGTCTGCGGTGATTCCGGGAGGTGGCCCGTTAACTTGCCGGTAGGTGATATGTGCGCACAGGTCAGTGTCGGGTGCCGGAGTCCCGCGGGAAGAAGCGCGGTCTTCCTCTCACTGTCGCAGCCGTTGAGCTTCCCGCCGAATCCAGCCGCCCATCCAGCGCAGCTTGAGATCCAATGTGCGCGGATCCGTCCGAAGTCGGGTGAGTGAGGAGGGTGTCTCGGGTCTATATTGCAGCTGTAGATGTGCTTTCCCAAGCGTTACTGCCAAGTGCCTCTTGATTTAGCCCCGTTTATCTGCGGTCATGTCGGAGAGCTCCGTCTTCACGCTGCCATCTTGCTCAGCGTCCGGCCATTATTGATCATTTTATATACACATCGGGACAACTTCTGTAGTCTTATCATTTGATTTCGGCCATGTACAGTTTTATTCCAGATTGCATTAGAAAACCCATAAGAGCGTCACTCGCTCTCCCATTGGTCCAAATAACCGCGCCTCTTTTAAGTAAGCCAATCACAAACAGAGCTCGCTCTGAATTTCTTTTCCCCATAGAACTCTATGAGAAAGTAGCTCGCGCTCTGATTGGCCGGGATAGCCAAGCCCCCGCTAGCTCAACCAATCAGGTCTTTTCTGCCTTTTTACTGTATTTTGAACTGTCCCGTCTTTGAATATGATTGGTCAATAGTTCTCCATAGGTTATAATGGGTCCCTGTCGCTCCTATTCTGATTGGTCAATACTCCTCCATAGGTTAGAATGGGCCACTGTCGCTCCTATTATGATTGGCTGGTTTATGCTGACCAATGAGAAGAGCTTAAACAATTTGAATTACTGTATTTCCCGGCAATTCTCTATATCGCAATTCCTGATGTAGCGCCGGTCTCGGCGACAAACGCGTTGTTAGGGATTTAACTGATTTCTTTTTAGAGAAGGTTTCAGCTCTTTATCTGATAATGTTTTACACTTAATAAAAATGTTTTTTTTTTATTCATACTCCATGCCGCACGGCGCTGAGCGCCGAGATTGCATTGCGCTGATCTCTCCATAGACTACAATGGGAGAAGTAGCTCGCGCTCTGATTGGCTGGGATAGCAAAGCCCCCGCTAGCTCAACCAATCAGCTCTTTTCTGTATTTTTACTGTATTTTGAACTGTCCCGCCTTTGATTTTGATTGGTCTATATTTCTCCATAGGTTATAATGGGTCCCTGTCGCTCCTATTCTGATTGGCCGAGATAGCCAAGCCCCCGCTAGCTCAACCAATCAGCTCTTTTCTGTATTTTTACTGTATTTTGAACTGTCCCGCCTTTGATTTTGATTGGTCTATATTTCTCCATATGTTAGAATGGGTCCATGTCGCTCCTATTCTGATTGGTTAATACTCCTCCATAGCTTATGATGGGTCACTGTCGCTCCTATTCTGATTGGCTGGTTTATGCCGACCAATGAGACGAGCTTAAACAATTTGAATTACTGTATTTTCCGGCAATTCTTTATATCGCAATTCCTGATGTAGCGCCGGTGTCGGCGACAAATGCTTTGTTCGGGATTTAATTGATTTATGTTTATAGAATGTTTCAGCTCTTTTTCAGAGAATATTTTACACTTAATAAAAATGATTTTTTAAATCATACTCCATGCCGCACGGCGCTGGGAGCCGAGATTTCATTGCCCCGATCTCTCCATAGACTACAATAGGACAAGTAGCTCGCGCTCTGATTGGCTGGGATAGCCAAGCCCCCGCTAGCTCAACCAATCAGCTCTTTTTTGCATTTTTACTGTATTTTGAACTATCCCGCCTTTGATTTTGATTGGTTCTAACTTCTCCATAGGTTTTAATGGTTCACTGTCGCTCCTATTCTGATTGGCTGGTTTATGCCGACCAATGAGAATAGCTTACAGAATTTGAATTACTGTATTTCCCGGCAATTTCAAATATCCAAATTCCCGATATAGCGCCGTTCTGGATTTTTGGAAAGTGATTTTATCTATGTATTTTTTTAGTAGGTTTGAGCTCTTTTTCTGATAATGTTTGACGCCTTTATAAAGGCGATTTTTTGATTCATACTCCGCACGGACATGTTTAATGATTTCTCGCTGTTTTCCAGCCTGTCTCGAATCGGAATATATGTCAGGCGCAGTCCCTTCTGCGCCTAAGTCCCGCACTGCGCCCCACACACTGGCGAGGCGCGGCAGACTTTTCACCGTATGTATGAGCGTACCTCCTCGGACGGCGAATATTAGGCGCAGCCCCACACTGCGCCTAAGTCCCCGCACTGTGCCCCACACACTGGTAAGGTGTGGCGCGTCGGACTTTACATGATATGTATGAGCGCACTACCTCGGGCGGCGAATCTTAGGCGCAGCGCCGCACTGCGCCTAAGTCCCGCACTGCGCCTCACACACTGGCGAGGCGCGGCAGACTTTACATAGTATGTATGAGCGTGCCCCAGCGCCGACATAAATCAGGTGCAAATTTCACCGGAAAACTGGCGAAAAGGTGCGCCCCGACGTGGTGAGCTTCATACATGTGGCCCCTTGTCTTTTTTTGGCCTTACTAACTAACTAGCTAACTATTTCAAGCGCACTTTACACTGATTTAGTGGGCCTACAAATTGCCGCCGTGGCACCAATTTTTGGAAATGTCACCCATCATTTTGAACATCAAAGTCTATGGTAGGAACACTCCTTTGAATGGCAATAAATATTAGGCACACAGTTTTGCTTTTTTTGAGCACCATTAGATGTGTTACATGGTGCAGAAAAAACAGGAGTGCAAGACCATTGTCATTGTATTAATGCACAAAAGATGCATCAAGTACAATAAAGTTCCCTGGACTGAGAAAATGGCATTAAAATAATCAAATAAAGAAAAAGTGTGTAAAAACACTTTAAAAAAATGCTTACAAACATGTTTCTCCTGAGAAATACATGCTTATGTCACTGCAAAAATAAATCATGTGAATATAACCTAAGGTCAGAAAACAGCTTACATAGCCGACTGCAACCGCTTCACGTTGTTTCCAATGGAAAATCAGCGTCTCAATCCACACAACGCTGATTTTCTGCAGCAAATCAGTTTTCAGCGCTGAAAGGGAACCGGCATGTCAATTCCTGAGGCAGTTCTGGTGCTGAAACTGCCCATACAGTGGTGTCCAAAAGTATTGGCACCCCTGCAATTCTGTCAGATAATACTCCGTTTCTTCCTGAAAATGATTGCAATCACAAATTATTTGGTATTAATATATTCATTTATTTTGCTTTCAATGAAAAAATACAAAACAGAATGAGACAAAAATCAAACCATTGATCATTCAACCCAAAACTTAAAAAATGGGCCGGACAAAAGTATTGGCACCCTCAGCCTAATACTTGGTAGCACAACCTTTAGCCAAAATAGGTAACCATCAATGAGTTTCTTACAATGCTCTGCTGGAATTTTAGACCATTCTTCTTTGGCAAACTGCTCCAGGTCCCTGAGATTTAAAGGGGTGCCTTCTCCAAACTGCCATTTTGAGATCACTCCACAGGTGTTCTATGGGATTCAGGTCTGGACTCATTGCTGGCCACTTTAGAAGTCTCCAGTGCTTTCTCTCAAACCATTTTATATTGCTTTTTGAAGTGTGTTTTGGGTCATTGTCATGCTGGAAGACCCATGGCCTCTGAGGGAGACCCAGCTTTCTCACACTGGGCCCTACATTATGCTGCAAAATTTGTTGGTAGTCTTCAGACTTCATAATGCCATGCACACAGTCAAGCAATCCAGTGCCAGAGGCAGAAAAGGAACCCCAAAACATCAGGGAACCTACGTCATGTTTGACTGTAGGGACCGTGTTTTTTTCTTTGAATGCCTCTTTTTTTTCCTGTAAACTCTATGTTGATGCTTTTTCCCAAAAAGCTCTACTTTTGTCACATTTGACCAGAGCACATTCTTCCAAAATGTTTCAGGCTTTCTCAGGTAAGTTTTGTCAAACTCCAGCCTGGCTTTTTATGTCTCGGGGTAAGAAGTGGGGTCTTCCTGGGAATCCTACCATACAGTCCCTTTTCATTCAGACGTCGATGGATAGTACGGGTTGACACTGTTGTACCCTCGGACTGCAGGGCAGCTTGAACTTGTTTGGATGTTAGTCGAGGTTCTTTATCCACCATCCGCACAATCTTGCGTTGAAATCTCTCGTCAATTTTTCTTTTCCGTCCACATCTAGGGAGGTTAGCCACAGTGCCATGGGCTTTAAACTTTTTGATTACACTGCGCACGGTAGATACAGGAACATTCAGGTCTTTGGAGATGGACTTGTAGCCTTGAGATTGCTCATGCCTCCTCACAATTTGGATTCTCAAGTCCTCAGACAGTTCTTTGGTCTTCTTTGTGTTCTCCATGCTCAATGTGGTACACACAAGGACACAGGAAAGAGGTTGAGTCAACTTTAATCCATGTCAACTGGCTGCAAGTGTGATTTAGTTATTGCCAACACCTGTTAGGTGCCACAGGTAAGTTACAGGTGCTGTTAATTACACAAATTAGTGAAGCATCACTTGATTTTTAAATCAGTGCCAATACTTTTGTCCACCCCCTTTTTTTTGTTTGGTGTGGAATTATATCCAATTAGGCTTTATGACAATTCTTTTTGTGTTTTTCCATTGATGACAAATTAAATGAAGATAATTAATACCAATAAGAATTTGTGATTGCAATCATTTTCAGGAAAAAATATTAATAACTCCTGTATATTTGACAGAATTGCAGGGGTGCCAATATCTTTGGCCACAACTGTCGCGAACAGGGCTATGCCAATTTTCGGGCTGAAAAGACGCCAGACTTCTGGCTCAGCCCTGTATATACATGTCGCCCTTTACGTCTAAATACTTGCTAGCAAGTATCCAGACATCAAAAACACAAGGCCATACTTACAGCTCAATGGCGGGACAATAAACTGAACCCAGTAAGAGGCAATATAAGTCCCAATGCTACTTGGGAGAAATATAACAGGTGCAGATAACTAATGAGCAGTAGACACTTATTCACTAGGAGGGCAACTGAATAATAAAAAACTGCACATTGGATGAGTACCAGTTCACACCAGTATGCAGAAAAGCCACAATATCATACAAGTGGAGACTGTGCAAATGCAAAAATGCTGATAAGACGACCTTTCCCAAACCTTTTGTGCATGAGGGGTATTCTGCCACAGATATACGTTAGAGAAGTAACCTGAGAGGGATGTGAGTGCATGTCTCTGTATAAGGCTAATGGTTTGACAGTGAACTGCTGGCATTAGATTACAGCGTGTGCCAGTTGTATGTAGAGAGGATGCAATGGAGTTGCTTAGGTACAGTTTTTAAGAATTTACCTTGAAGAACTTATGCCATGCGGTCAAAAAACACAATGCTAAATCTCAGTGAAGATGGTTAAGTGCTCACAGCCTGATGGAGGACAGAGAAGAAGCCAGGGAGATGATTAAGAGGAAAGGGGATGAGACGAGGAAGAAAACAATGCACCATGGGAAAATTGGTTTTTTCAAAGGATCAAGGAATGCGGATATAAAAACAATGGAAACCCTTTAGGCCACTAGGTTGGCAGCAATTTACATAATATAAGAAAATTAACATTGAACAGCATTATATATTTGTATATTTATATATATATATATAATATATATATATATATATATATATATATAATATATATATATATATATATATATATGAAATGCAATAGAACTGGAAAGAGATATACGAATAATATTTATTAATATATGGGCAATATGAAGCTGTCACAGCATATACTCCCTGTCTGAAATCCTTGGAGTTCATCTTCACATAAACCAACATAATGAAATTTCTTTCTGTTGTAGAATGATATTCTAGAACCTGAAAGACGAATTAAACAAGACAACAATAACTGGTTAAAAAAACAGATGATCAAGCAACAGTTCAATGGTTGATAATCCTTGCAGGGATGTTCAGGAAAAGTCCTGGTGATGTGATGAGCAATTTGAGTCAAAGTACTTGAAAAGTTCCTTGTTGCCTGACTCATTCCTCAATGGGTAACAGGAGGGACAGTCTCAGATACAGGCTGATGAACGTCTTGGAGTCTCCTTGTTGTGTCGATGGTCACTTCCCAGCTTACGGACCTCTACCATCCTCGCTGGGGGAAAAACCTTTGAAATGAGCCATGGGTTCAAGAATTTCTCTCTCCTTTCTGTCTTTCTTAGGAACAAGATCTCCCACACTTTAGGTTTTGGTTTTTTACCTGCTGCACTTTCTTCTTCCTTGGAGAAGGAGCAGTTACACCTCCTTTCAATCTCTGCTCAGAAGCCAATTGGCGAGAATTGTGAACGGTTTCCACGTTCAGATATGTTGTTACCAGAGGAAAAAAATCAATCTTTCAGGTGGACTGAGGCAAAGATCCGAGTGAGGTGAGTGCTGAGTGAGATGAGCAGGAGGACTCTGGGTCCGCAGATACAGGAATCAATCTTGTCTTGAGTTGACCATATTGCGGACCACCTCAGCTAGGAATGTGGTTTAAGGTCTAATGGGGCGTGAGCCTTGAGGGTTTGAGTCTCTGAACTTTGAGTCCAATATCTTTCGGGTTATGCCTATAATTCTTTCCATGATCCACCATATGAGAGGCATGTGGAGGGTAAGGATCCATGTACAGCCGTTGTCGGTCTAATTAGTTCTGAACTGGTTTAGAGTCTTTTTGCTGTTCTCATGGCAGGCACCTGTGATGTTGGTTTCTCTGTCGGATCTCAAATGCTTTACTGGTCCATCTGGATGCCGAGTAGAGAAAATGTCTAATGCATTGATATACAACTGGAAAGTGTCCATGGATTCTATAACGTTCAATATGTTTAGCACCTACACTCTTTGCAATGTAAACAACACAGCCATTGTTTGCTCTTAGCTTGTATCACCTCTAGTTCTGCGTGCCAGTGAATGTCCATGAGACCCAAAAACGTCCAGGCCATCAATGGTAAGCGGTGGCTCAGTGCTTGGTACTGTCAGCTGGGCAAGTCAGACATTTGCTGGTGCTGCAAAATTACCTTGATTGCGACTCGTAACACAGGTGGTATTTAGTGAGCAATCGTCTTTTTGCTCCTACTACCACAGGCCTGCAGCTCGTAATGCACCCTCGGGAAATGTGCTGCGCTGGGTGCTTGACCCTTTCATGATTATCGCAGTATGAGCAACGTAGCGACATGTTGGTGTCCAGTGAATAAGGAGAGGAATTCTTTTCACACATCTCTAACTTGGCCCTGTTCAGGCGACCACCAACCCTCAGCATACCATGGTAGTCGATTTACTGGTTTCAAGTTGGACAAACAGGGACCTGATTTTTGGGATGTCCTTGTTTGTTATGAAGACATTTCTGTACAGTTTGAAAGGCACTCTGCTGTAAAACATTTACGTATTACTAACTTATCACTTAGTGTAATGTTTCTGCAGAGAGGGGATTGTGACACACGTGCCAACAACGACAATCATTAATTCATCATTGGCATGAATGAATTGTGCGAGATGTTGAACTTAACCTTGTGATGGTGCTTACGAACTTTAAGCCATTTGGAGAAGCGTTCAATGCGAGGGTAGGGGTGACAATTCAAAGCCGGACCTCCTTCAGACTTGGTGTGATGAGGGGTACTCACTTCAAGACGATTCTAGGGATCTTTGTAAGGGTCTTGGGAGACTGAGTTGTCTTCGACAGATGTTTCTTTACTCTCGTTCAGCAAGAAACTTTGGACACTGTTCAGCACATGAGATTTTGGCAGGGCACTTACTGTCGACGGTCAGGTGGCACTGTTGCAGGGTTGAAGGTGAGATGGAAACATTCGTGCCACTGCTTTGGGTTAGTGGATTGTCCTTATTCCTTTCGATGTGGTTACTGTCATAGACTAGAATGCGTTTTAGTTTGATTGTTTATGTAACCCAGTCAATCTTGCTGTCAGTGTAGAACTGGAATGTCATCCCACACATTATTATCAAGCTCACGCTGAATAAAGTCTGCGATCTCTACAGCAAGTCACAGCGCCACAAAGTTCAAAGGGTCCTTGGGATGGTGTGCTCTGGGTTTAGGAGAGCTAGTTTAGCCTTCCAAACAGGAAATCCACACATGAAACTTTACTGCAATTGTCAATTACCTTTCTGGTAAGCAAAGGCAGGCGATGGCACTCAGTTTGATGCATCTGAGAATATGTTGGTCTTCCCTTCTCTGCTTGTGGTGAAGATGATGGTATGTTCAACGTTTGGTATCGTGAATCCTGTCAAGGCGTGCAGGGATTCTTTCCAGGACTCCCACTTCCGCTGCTTGTCAAGGGGGCAGTGGAGCATTCCAGTCTCAATAGGTCTTGAGAGCTGTCCTTAGTACTGTCCGTACTGTCATAGGCGCCTACAAATCCCAGTGGTTTCTTATAGGCGATGTTACCACTGAGAGGACTCCTATGTCTAGTGAATAGGTTTGTCTGTACAATTTAACCTGGAAACCAAGAGAATAATTTAACAAGTACCTTCTCAAAACACCAGACTTCTATTGCACTGGAGGGTTGTCTATGCCAAGGTTCAAGTCTCTGAAATTCGGTGGCACAATCTCTAGGCTGAAAGGCCTTTTATGACAGCAGTTACTGTTGGAGGGAAATTTTGTGGTAACCGCAGACAGCTTTAGACAGCATACCTTGTGTGCCTTTGAGCTGGTCTATGGCTCTTCTTCTGTGGCAAGATTTGAGTGCGTCGTCAATAGTGAAGTCTCTTTCAACAAAGTGACGAGCATCCTTCCCAAACACTGACTCCACCATCAGCAGCATGTCCGTTTGGAGGTCCATATGTAAGTGACAGCAGGTGAAGGACTGTTACTGAAAACAAGTGCTGCACCTTAATGCGGTTATACGATCATTTCCCTTGTTAGTTCATTGCCCTTTGTCACAGAAATCTATGGCTACTTTTTGTGGTTTCTTCTCGTACAATGAACACAATGGAGCATTTGCTCAATGTCGCGGTGTAATGGCGACTGTCTCCTTTCTGAACTCATAAGCACTCCTACCATGATGTTGGTCAGGTATCGGACCTGTGAGGAAGGAAACGTCGTTCAGGGATTCGCCCATGGATGCTTTGCTCTGGAGTCAAACACCACCCTGATTATGGTTGGGTTTTCGTGGGTGATACAATCCGATGGAAGGAAGATACCAGCATTCTCATGCTCTTGCAAAGGTGGTGCTGACTCTGCGTTGGTCTTTGGAGAAATATATTTTCCATGAAGGCCACATAGTGATCTTTCATCTCAGGTGTTTATTAATGTTAGTTGCTAGGAGATGAATCTGGATATAATGCTTGTTACGGTTGTTAGAAGCTGGCTCTTTCAGCCCGAATAAGGGTATAGGGTGCAACACCAATGGTTAGATTGAATTATTGAAGCATTCTATGTCCATTATTTTGATTTATAAAAACTCTTTATCTTCTTTGGACAAGGCTACTCTGTTGTCGTATGGTGTGTGTGGGAAACACCGTTTCTCCTAGTAATTTTCATAAGAGCGTAGGAATGAAGTCTGGTGCCTCACTGAAAATTAGAAGAAAGTGCTTCATTACCTCGTAAATGATGAAGGCATGCTTTGAAGTGGGTTGTTGCGGACCATTATTGAGCCACAAAGGTTTCAAAGGAGTTCACGAGATGGTTTAGATTCCTTATCCAAACACACATTGCCAATGATTACCAGCCTAGGTCAATGTATTTGTGCGTTATTTGGGCATCATCTGGACCAATTGCATTGTTTGACGTACTTATGGACTCTCAGAATGTCTCTCCCGAGCAAGAGATGGATGTCAGCATCATAATCCATAGGAGGAATCTCCTTTGCCAGGTTGTCTCAAGTGGGGGATGATGATAGCAGCTTTCAGGGAGTCGGAATTTTCTTCTTTATTCAATCTGGTATCTAGGTCACATCAATTAAACGTGGTATGGATTTTTGGATATTCCTGGTTAATTGGAGAAATTAGGTAGCCAGTGGCTCTTCTTCACAAGGGTCTCTTTATGGACTGGAGCAAAGTGTTAAGGGTTTATGGTATTGCTTATTCTTTATTACCGATGATCTTGCTAGTAGACCTGTTGCTTTGTTGTATATTATGGCATACATTCCTGGTGGAATTTTCTGATTGCCATCCTGGGAATAAACACTCAATAGGACACAACCTTGGCAGAGATCATTGGGACCATCCTCTTTGTGACCATACTTCAATGCGGAGGAGGAGAACAGGTGGTAGTAGTGAAACTGAGCTGATGGCTCTCCGTTCATGCGTTTGTGTCGGTTTAAAAGGTTGACTTGATGTGTTGTGGTTGTCAGGATAAGAGGTAGGATTGCATAGCTGCAACATGTTTGTCAGCTACTGCAGTTCAGTACACTTGATGACAAGCCTTACAGTTTTTGCAAAATGTTTGAGAAGCACAAACACTTGTAACTAACTCCTAGGTCCTTAAGCGTTGGGGTTTGTGTCACACCCGGACGTAAGGAGTGGTTCCACTGGCCACCGCAAGCGGAGGGTTGTGTAGCCACGCCAGGGAACGGAATCTTAGTAGGTTTTTTCCCCGGTTTTTCCCCAGAACCCCCCGAAAAGGGCGGGATGGATTTGTTTGGGCGGGAGCCCAAACCGGGGTCTTCCCCCCTGACGTGTTTTGGGTTGGGGTGGCACCCCAAGGGTATAGCTGGGGGCAAAATCGTCGGGGCAGGCTCGTACGGGGACGGGCAAAGGGTCAGGGCAGGGGGGCAAAGGGTTTTCTGGTTGTGGACAGGCGGGTGGGTCGGGCAGGGGGCAGAATGCGAGGTCGGGAAGGGAAACTAATGGTAGGGTTTACAGGGTTTAAACAGAACGGGCTTAACGCTTCCTATGGGGCTGAAAGGCACTAAAGCCCGGGCCCAACACCCCCGGGAAGGGAAAGGCTTAAAAAAGGGCAGTGCCCCGGAAAATAGAAAAATTTCCGGGTTGCACTGGCCCTTTAAATCTCGGGGGCCCGGGCGCGCCCCCGCGCCTTAATGTGGGGGAAACGCGCTCCCGGGGGAGGCCGAGAACCGCAACAGGGCGGGGGGCCGGGTAAGAGAAAAAACCCGGGGCCGGGCCCGGGGTTTGACGCCCCACCGCCCGACATGCGGGGGGCGGTCCCCACTCGTGGGGCGACCAGGGTGGGGGCCCCGCCCGGAGGGGGGCGGGGGGCCCCCCCTTTGACATATTTCCCCCCCCTTGGGCCTTTCCCCCTTTCCTTCGGGCCGGGAGGAACCTCTAAATTTTGCCCCCCATCCAAAATTTTCCCCTCTCGGCCCCCCATGCCCTTTCTCCTCGGCCCAAAACCCCTTCCAGCAATGAAAAAAAAACGCTTCCCTCTGACCGTCTTCATATCTAAAATCTCCATAACCGAAAAAAACATCGGGGATCGGCCTCAGAGGGGGAGGAGCAATACCCGAGAGAAGCAAAAAAAGGGAATCCCGGGTTTTTAGAAAGGGGACAGGGAAGGAGTTCGGGCCCCCAAAAGGGGGGGGAAAGGGGCAACTTGTAGCAACGGGTTTTAATGCCTTAGCACCCCCAAGGGAACCCGGGAACCGGGGACCCACTTATAGCGGGGAACCTTGAAACGTTTTATTTTAGTTTAAAACCAAAACCTTGACACCTGGCGAAAAAGGTTGGCGGAGGTTTTCGTTTTTTGGGGCTTGGGGCCCGGTTTGCGGGCGGGGGCCCAGGAGAAGAGAAGGGTGAGTCTTTTTTCCAGATACCCCTTTCTGGCCCTGGACCGGGCTCTTCCACAAAGGGACCTCCGGGGGCACAGAGAGGGGGGGGGGTGGGCGAGATTTGCCCGAAAAAAATAAAGAAAGGACAGCTCCAGCAAACTCCGAGCCCCAATGATTTTATACGAAAACTGGGCCCAAAGGACAACAACCCGGGACCAACCCCACCCTGGCGGCGGAGCCAAAGGGGGAAACAGGTAGAAAACCAAGGCTGGTTTACTCTCCCTGCCCTTTTTGGATGGGGGGGGGTGGGCTGAAAAAAAAAGCCCCCTTTTTCTTTTTGGTAGTTTGGTTTTGCAGAGGGAGCGCCAGAATTTTGGAGAAAAAAATTAAAACCCCCAGGGTCCGAAAACAAATGTGCTGGGGGAGCCCATGCACCGAAAAAATTAAAGAAAAATAGACTGGCAAGGCGAGGAGCAAGGGAAAGGGCCCCGGGCAGAGGGTGAAGTGGGACATCTTAGAAAACCGGTCGGGTAACTACCCAGATAAACGGTGTCCAGCGGAAGGGGGGAGATCCGTGATAAAATCCATGGCCACATGGGGCCCAAAGGGCAGCCCAGGTAAGGTAGAGGAAGGGGCAAACCCGCCGGGTTTTTTTGACAGGGAAACTTGTTCCGGGGACAGGAAGCGCAGGGCCCCCACAACCACGAACATCCTGGGGTTTGGCTCCCCCAACCCGTAGAATCGGAATGGGAGCAGGGCCTCCGCACTCCTGGGTGACCCGCCATACGGGGGCAATGACCCCAAACAATATCTTTCCCTTTCCAAGAGCTGGACGGACTTTTTCCCTTTCCGGGGGGAATGCTTGTAATCAATCGTTTCGGGCCGAGAAAGCCTTCTGGAGGGGTAAATTTTTTGTTTGGGGTGGACTCGTCCCGTCACACCGAAGCAAAGGGAGAGAGCTCGGCCCCTTTACATTTGTTCCCCAGGGCGGGAAAAAGAATGAAAAAAATTTAAACCCGGGAGAAAAGATAGACCAACGAGGGCCCGGCGGGGGTTTAACGTTTTAGCATCCCGGAGATACAGCGATTTTTATGGTCGGTATTGATGCTGACAGGGTGACGACCCCCCCCAAGAGATATCTCCAATTTTTTTCCAGTGCCAGCTTGGGTGGCCACAATTCCCTTTCCCCTCCGATGGGAAATAGTTCCTTTTTGCAGAGGAAAAAAATTTTTGAAAAGAACCCCCCCCCCAAGTGAGGGGCCCTTTCCTTTGGGCCCTTTTTTGGGGGAGTATGGCCCCCGGGGCCCCCCCAAACCCAGGAGGCGTCGACCCCGAAAAAAATGGTTGTTTTCCGTAACTGGCCGAGAGAGCACCCCGGCGCAGGGGGCGAAGGCCCCATTTTTAAATTAGGAGAAGGTTCCCTGGGCCCCGGGGGGGGGAGCTTAGGATTTGCTTTTTCTTGGTTAAATCCACTAAAGGGGGGAAACCCGCGAGAAAAAAGTGGAATAAATTGCCTGAAAAATTTGGGGAACCCCAGGAAACTTTTTAGGCCCCGGGGAACCCCCGGGGGCCCCGGGCCCCTGGGAGGAAAGGGAGACCCAAATTCGTGGGGGCCTTTTTAAAGGCCCCCTTTTCAAAAATATGTAGCCCCAGGAATGGGAGGCTCGTGAAAGAAACTGGCAAAATTCCAAGTTTGGCATGAGGGCGGTTTTGGGCCCCTTTTAAAGTCTAGGACCTGGGGCCCCCGGGAAATTGATGGAATTCCCAAAGGTCGGGGGGAAAACCGGAAAAAGTTGGGCAAGGTAAAAAACCAAACCCCACGCATGGGTACAAAGGGGGTCCCGGAAGATGTCATTGACGAAATCTTGGAAGAGGCCGGGGGTTGCAAGCCCGAAGGCAAAACCAGGGACTCGAAGTGCCCGTCGCGGGTGTTGAAAGCGGTCCCCTTCCAAATTCCCTCCCCTCACGTATCCGTTTTGAGGTTAAAACCCCGTTTAGTAAAGGGCCCTTTTTCCCCCCCCCGTAAACTAAAAAAATTTTGTGAAACCCGGGGGAGAGGGTAGCGGTTCTTTAAACCCTGATTTGTTGGGCCCCTATAGCCCATGCAAGGGGGGCGCAGGCTTCCGTCCTTTTTACCACGAAAAAGAACCCGGCCCGGGCGGGAGAGGAAGGAAATTTCCGGGGTAAACCCCCTCTGGGGAATTTTCCTTTAAAGTTTTGTGGACAAAGCCAAGGTCTCCGGGACCCACAGGGGGGGTAAAACCCCGCCACGGGAGGAGAAAGTCCCGGGGCCCCCCGAAAAATCAAAAGAAGTTCCCTATTGGGGGGGGGGCAACGCTCAGCTTGCCTTCTCAGAAGACATCTGCGAAGGCTTGGGAGGGTGCCCGGAAGGGCCCCTCAAGGCTTTGGGGGACCCCGAAAAAGCCCTTAACACCCGGGGGAGGTGCCAACCCAAAAAGGGGAGACTGAAAACCCCGAACCCCAACCAGGAATTCCCCGTCTGCCAGGGCACACCGGGGGCGTGGCGTTTTAGCACGGGGACCCCCGGAGAATGGCAGGGGACCGGGTTTTTTACGTAGAAACGCAAGTCCCCCCTGTGGGGATTAAACCCCAAAATTGTAGGGCCAGGGGCCAGTTTTTTGGAAACCCCAATTGGATCCTTGAGAATCCTCCACTGACCCCAGGAGATGAGTAGGGGGGTTCTCCAGGGGGGAACAGGGGGGTTATGGGTGGGATATAGGGCAAGCGTCCAAGAAAATTTTCCGGGAGAGTCCCGGGAAAAAGGGAACCTAAAAATGGGGACCAGGCCCAGTGCCGACAATCCCCGGGGAATGGGGCAGGGAGGGGGGAAGGGCTTTTCCTCACCTAGGACGCCTCTCCTACGTACCTAAAGGGGCCCCCCGTTTCCCCCAAACCCTTAGGGCGCAGGGGCAGGATCGGCGGAAATGGTCTGCACTGCCACAAATACAGACAAAGATTCTCCTCCTTTCCCTTTTTGGGTTTGATCCGTTGTAGACAGGTGGGGGCCCCATCCCCCTCCATGGGCCCCTTGGTGGAGGTGGCGAGGGCAACTGGGGGCGCTTTTTTTGAAATACTGGGGGCCCGCGAGAAAACGACGGGGTTTTAGCTTTCCCCGTTCCCGCCGAAATTCCCCCTGGCGTTCCGAAAACGGATGTCAATCTGGAAATGGCCCGGGGGATAAGTTTACTCAAGGAAGACGGGGGGGTCCCCCGGGCGGATGAGCACCTTAAAAAGGGTGGAGAGGGCCCTTTTTGAAGGGGGCAGTCAACCGGGCCCCCCCCTTCATTCCAAGAAAAACCCCAGGGCCCAAGGGGCGGAAACGTACGGGAAAAAAACGCCTACAGATGATCCCCTTGGCGCAATTTTTGCAAGGCCGGGCCTTTGGCAGGAAAGAAGCCCGGGGTGGGTTTCCCCGGAAAAAGCCCTGAACTCGGTGGGGGAAAAAAAGCCAGGTTTGCTGTGACCGGGTCGTCCCGTCCCGAGGGGGGGAGCCCAAGCCCGGGCCTTTTCCCCCAGAGAAGGGGTGTAAAAACGCCACCTTGGGCCGTTCGGTAGGGAAATTTTTTGCCCATTAGCCAATATCAGGGGGCATAGGGATAAAGCCCCTGCAGCCTTGGGGTCCCCCCTCGAATTTGGTCGGCATAGGGTAGACCGGGGCCCTGGACCCCGAGTTGGAGCTGGAACCCGGGGGGGCAACGGTAAACCCCGGGGGCGGGGTTGGGTGGGTCTGGCCGGCCAGGAACTGCTGGGAAATCATGGGGGGAGAGATGGCTGGGTTTGGGGCTGCTGAACTCTGTTTTTGACTGCTGACCCCAATGGCGGGGGAGGGCCCCGGCAGACGGCCGAGGCACCTTGGGGGGATCCATGGCCCCGGGTTTTTGTGCACGACCCGGGAAATTTGGAGTGGATCCACTGGACCAAAACCCCAAGCGGTGGGGGTAAGCCACGCCCGGGAAAAGGAATCTAAGTAGGTCCCGGGTTTTTTTACCAAAAAAAACCCCCGCAAAGCGGGGGGACTGCGCGGCGGGGACCACCAGGTCCTTTCCCCCCCGACCCTGACTTTGCTTGGGGGGGGCCCGGGCCCAAAGGGATAGCCCTGGTTGGGGGAAACGCCCGGCAGGGGTGTAGTCGGGGACAGGGAGAAGGCGGGCCCGGGGGCACATGTTTTGGGTTGTGGGGCAGGCGGAAAGGGCAGGGGGGGAGGCGGAGAATGCGAGGTCGAAGGGAAAGGGAAACAAAGGGACTGAAAACGGGAAGACAGAAAAAGGGTTTTTAAAAGCTTTCTCAAAGGTGAAATGGCCCTAAAGATCCGGGAAAAAGCCCCAAAGGGCAGGGTTAAATAAGGGCCCGTGCGGAAAAAGCAAATTACCGGGGCACTGGGGCCCCTTTTAAAACTCGGAGTGCTGGCGCGGCCCCGCCTTAATTTGGGGACGCGCCCCGCCGGGGGGCCGAGAAAACCCCAAAAGGGGCGCGGCCGGGGAAAGAGGAAACCGGGCCCCCGGGTTAGCGTGCCCACCGCCCGACATCGGGCGGGGGGGTGCCGGGTCTTCGGCGACCCCGGGGGGTTTCCCGCGACCCGGGAAAAGGGGTCCCCCGGCCCCCCCCGGGGAAAACGTGGGCTCTGCGTTTTTGCAAAGCCCTTTTCCCTAAGTCCCAAAGACATTTTCCCCCCTTAGTGGTGAGGTCTTTTGGACAAGACACAAAATTAGGATCTTTGTCCTTTATGGACAGGGGAAAGTCCTGTCCCATGGGGCAGGGTCAGTTTAAAGGGGCATCTGTCCCTTTCCAACAATACTGGGGTTTCCCCTTTAAGCTCTACGTTTGCCCTTTTTTGGTTTTCCCTACCTAGGGGCAGATTTAAAAAGCTGGTAGGCATAATTTTGTAAATCCAAAAAATGGGGTCATTCTTCCCCTTTCCCCGCTTTGGCCCCGATGAATCTGGAAAAAAAGGAGAAGGGGGGAAAGGGCCGGTTTTGTTCTCTTTTTTATCTGGAAACCCATGTCTGCCCATTTTTCCTTGGCATGCCCCTAGGGAATTTTGGGGCACTACTGGATTAACAAACCGTTTACTCATCACGGTCACTCAGTCCAGACAGAAAAGGGGGCCATTTTTAAACCCGCTCTACCCTTAGTAGGGCCCTCAGGTCTTAAGCTTGCGGTTGGGCCCCTTTTTGGTGATCTTTTGGAAAGGGATGAAGTCTCTTTAAAAAAGGGACTTTCATAGCTTCGAACTGGGCCCTGAGTCGTTCAAGGGCTTTTTTCCCTGCAGCAGCAAAAACCTTCTTTTGAGTGAACCCCCCATGAACGCTCCCCAATGGGCTTTTCCCCGTTCCCAGAAACTTGGGGCCCAACCATTAACAAACAAGTCAAAACTCTTCCTTGGCAGGAGGTTAAGATATTGGTTACGGGTTTTGAAGGTTGAATTTCCCGGCTCTAAAAATTTTTCAGCATGGGCCCCGAACTTTGAGAGACCCAATGTTTATCAGCTCCCTGCATAACATAATCTAACAAAGTCCACATGTCTGACCCCCACCTTTGGGCACCAGATTACCTTTTTATATCTCTGGGGCGTGAAAATTCTCCGGGATATGGGGCTGAGATTTAAAAAGGATGAAATGAAAGTAGCGAAAAGGGGGAACTACGGTTTTAAAACCTCTGGAGGAACTGCTTTTGATCTGGAAAATTTCCTTGTTTTGGGTAGGTGCATCCCTGACTTTTCCCGGTAAAAAGTTTTGGGAGGTTTTTTTGTGGCGTTGGTGCATACCACATAAACCCTGGGGCAGGGTGATTGCCCTTTTCACTAATTGCGGTCCTGGGGCTTCCACTTCGGGAGGGGTTGGGGCACTAGGTTTTGTGGGCTTGGGCCCAATGCTTGTTCAAAAAACCTTTTGCTTTGGGTAAGGCGGGGTGGGTTCCTTTCCTTTTCCCTTTGGAAACCTTTAGTTGGGCCGCTTCTTGCTTGTCTTTGAGCCATTTTTTTTC
>JAODAL010015484.1:0-83739 GCA_025379985.1 Phyllomedusa bahiana
GGGGCTTACTGTGCCCAATAAAAAAACCTAACAGTGCAAATTTGAGGGCAATACCCCCCTTATAAAGGGCCCGGGGCCCCAATTGTTAGACTCGATTCCATTAAAATTTTTTAACTCTTGTTTTTGGGGTTGGGGTTTAAAAACGAAATCTAATTAAAAAAAAGAGAAAAGTAGCAAAACAGAAAAAAAAAACCAAAATAAGTTATGTTTTGTCAAAAGTTTTCATCCCCCCGGGAGAATTTTGCTTTTTTTGGGCCCTTTTTTCAGAGAAAAGAATGATAACACAAAAACTTTTTTTCCACTCAAGGTTAATGTTGGGGGAAGCATTTTTTGTCAAAATATGTTTTTCTCTTTTTGAATAAAGATGACAACCAAAAACATCCAAATGACCCTGATTTAAAAGTTCACTAATTTCTTTGCTTCAGGGGGGGTCCACAAGCTTGGGCTTCCCTTGAACCCGGCTCCCAACTCCCGTTTTGATTTCTTTTTTTTAGGCCCTTTGGGACTCCTATATGATGAACCGGACATCAGATCAGTAGCTGAAACCAACCTTTGCCTCCCCGTCAGGGACGACGACCAATGGACTACTGCTCCAAGTTCAGACCCTGGTCAGTACCCTCATAGTTCATAGTTCAGGATCCGTACCTGTTTCAGCGGCTGACCCAATATTCCCAATATAAACTGGTCTCACAGAGTACTCCTACATTGGTAAAGGAGGTGAGTCCCTTCTCTTTCTGCCTTTGCAGGACGACTATAATATCTTGTAGTCTGTTTGCAAATTGGGACAGTGTATTTCCTTCTTGTTGGGGTCGTGCAAATAAGCTCTTATGTAGCACAGCCTCAGAAGACACGTCCCCAAAACATCTTCTAGCAGGTCTATGATCTGTTCAAACCTATCCCTCTGTCTTGTGGGTCTGAGTATGACGGTTTCTCAAGCTTCTCTGTCCAATGTGTTCAACACCATCTCAGCTTTCATATGAAGCAACACATTGCACAGCTGGGCCCCCCTTCTAATCTCTCCTTCAGCAAAACTTTCCCACAACGAAGGGTTTTGGAATTTTAACAAATGCCCAATGGTACTGAGGTCGGATCGGTTCCGAACCCTTTTGGGTTCTGCATTGCCCTGTTGACGCCATCCTGCCAGCTTACGCCACGTGAAATGTGCAGAAGAAAAACTTGTTATTCTTGTTTCTTTCTATGAATTGAAGGATTTACTGAATTTTTATATTTTCTTTAAACAAATTGTACAATACAGGTGCTTGTACTATAATATACTTTTTTTTGTTATTTTAGGGCCACAGCCCCAAGGTCATATATGCTTTAAACCTCACGCCTGTGGGGCGGGGTCCCCTCTTGTTCCCACGGATTCTTACCGGTTTATTCGATGTTGCACACCCTCCGGTTACACCACACCCCAGTTTCCTTTTGGTATTTGGTTCTAGGCCTTCTTACTGTCTGTATGTCTTGCGCTTTTAGGTCTTGTTGTACAATCTCCCTCTGACACATCAGTTCGGTTCAGCAGTCAACTGCCACTAACTGCCTTTCTGTTGCTCCACAAGTTCTTGTCATTACCGCTTGTCCCTTCAATGTACATGTGCCATCTACAGGCTAAAGAGCAAACTGCAGGTCCCCACTTTACATTTGCCCCCTATATAGTTAGTATTTTGTAAATTTCAAAAAGGTCTTTTTTTGGGGGGAAGGGTTTTCATGTTTTGTTTTGTTTTTTATTGAAATTAAGTTCAGTGTGTGCAAATATTTTATTTTTAACTGTATTTTACTTTTCTTTAATTCCACTATGAGGCGAGACAATGTAATCAGTTGACGGAAATTTAAATATCCCTTGAAATTTTTTTGCTGTATTCCCTATGAAATTAGGGCCCATGACCCCCAGCCAACAAAACTCTGTTTTCTGGGTAGAAACCTAATTGGCAAAAAATGACAGGCCTGGGGCTAAAATTTTTCCCCTTCAGCCCCCCAAAGATTAAGTGCGGGGGGGTTGGGGGTTTGATGGATGACAGATAGAGCTCCCTCTGAAGCCACAGCAGATATTGACCACAAGGGGTTTTAAAAGGGGATTTGTGAACGGAGCAAATTTTTTAAAGTCCGGGCCATTGAATTTGGGGAAATCTACTGAGCCTTTACAGCGGGGCTCCTGCTGTGAGAGTGGGGGCACGTTTATGGGGCCCCACACCAAAACATCAACTTTTTTTTGGTGCCCGGGAAATTTTGGGAAAGGCTGCAAAGCCCACCCCTTTTTTCTAGGTATCTCCCATACATTCTAGGAAAGTTGACAAATATGGTTTACAATGAAATGAAAAATGCTTTATGTTGCTATTTTGAAACCTTTTTTGGGCCAGGAAAAGGCTAAAAAATTTTTTTAATGTCCCTTTTATTTTAGGGTAAAAAATTTTTATTCTATTCATTTGGGGGTTCTGTGTGGGTTTTAAAAGCAACATGGTGGGGGGAAAGTTCGTACCAAGGTCCCAAAAAAATTACTTTTTCATAAGGAGCAGTGGACTAGCATGGGAACAGGGTAGTGTAGCATGGGAGAAAATGAAGTGACAAGTGAATATTCCTTGCCTGTGTGATGAGCTGCCACCTGTCCAGTGATGTAAGGAATATTGAAACTTGGGCTGGGATGACAAAAAAGAAAATACCTTTGGCCGGTTTGAGAAGACTTAAAAAGTAAGATTTCGAAAAGGTTGTGAAAAGAGTGAACCATATGAATCCCAACAAAAGCAGCAAGGGCAGCTTTCATGACTCACGACTTCAATGGAGAAAAGCCAGAGAGACCGTTCAGTAATAATTATTATAATAGCAATAATAATTTTTATATAGTGCCAATATATTCAGTAGCACTTCATAAGGCAGGGATATAGGTACTGACAAAATCAGATGTTACATAGTAACAAACCTATTAAAAGAAGACTCCTGAAGGAATGCTATGTTAACAATATCAGTAACATCTCTAACATCTGGGAGTGAGTAACACTGTTAAAGCTTCAAAATTCAACGGATTGCACCCTTAAACAGGGACTACGAGTTTTAGAGACAGTATATATTTGCCACTGGCTCATTTGAAAGAGCTGGAGTAACGTGTGTGGCATGTATGTTGCATCAGAACTGCCAGTTTTTAACTGCTGTATAACAAACTGTGCCTTTAAAGGGAACCTGTCACATGGGTTATGCCCCCCTTGCTGAGGGCAGCACAAGCTAGTGTCAGACCTGCTGTTTCCAGTGCTGTGTCCCTTATTCTGTAAGATGCTGTAGTTTTAGAGAATTTACCCCTCAAATCTTATTCATGATCAGGTGTTAGCTCCACCCACCAAAGGCTAGCTCTGCCCACTGACAGTTATTCACATGTTTCTACCTATTCAAAGTAATAGGTTTATCAGTTGAGGTGGGCGGGGCTTGCTTCAAATGGGCGGGGTTTGAAAAAAACTGACTCTTTGAATAACTCTTCGAATGACTCTTCTAGCTGAAATCTGTTGATTTGAGCATTAAATACATGAAAACTACAGCATCTTACAGATTAAGGGACAAAGCACTGGAAACAGCATGTCTAACACTAACTTGTGCTTCCTTCAGCAAGGGGGGCATGAACTATGTGGCAGGTTCTCTTTAACCCCTTAACGACCGCCAGCCGACTTTAGACGTTGGCTGGTGCGGGTCGTTCGTCTGCAGCGACGTCTTTAGACGTCGCTGCAGACATCGGGGTTTGCGGCGCACGGCGCCACAAATGCGCTAGGTTCGGGGCTGTATTACACAGCCCCGATCCCAGAGCATCTCCTGCGAGCACCGGGTAGAGGCGGAAACCTCCGCAACCCGGTGCTTTAACCCTTTGATTGCGGCGGTACGTTACTGCAGCGCAATCAAAGGGTTTTCCCTGCTCTGTCGGGTGATCGGAACACCCGGTGACCTGACAGAGCCCGGGGACCGGCTGCACAGTCAGCTCTGGTGACCTAGAGTAGCCCCAGAGCTGTCTGTGTATGAAGCCAGTGACTAGGATGCACTTTGTGTTGTCCTAATCACTGCCTGTGTCAGACTGACACAGATTAGAATGTATTAGCATATTTGAATATGCTAATACATTATAAAGTGTAAAAAAAAATAATAAGAAAATGTTAAACAGTTCTTCCTTCATGGGAGTAAAAAAAAAAAAAGTAAAAAAAACAAAACATAAAAAGTGTAAAAAAAAAGTGTAAAAAATAAATAAAAAAATAAAAATAAATATTTAATAAAATATAATTGTGCATAAATTACACGCACGAAAAAACCTGCACATATTAGGTATCAACACAACCATAATAAACTGTAGAATTAATCTAAAAAGGTAATAAGGGTGAAATGTGAATGGTGTAAAAAAAAATAAAAATACTGCAATAATTTATAAGTGAACTTAAACTATTCCTCCATAAAGTACAACTTGTCTCGAATAAAAAAGAGGCCCCATCCAACTGCATCATTGAAAAAATAAAAAAGTTACAACTGTTGAAACGCAAGGAGGCAAAAACTAAAAAAAATGTTCTGGTCATTAACTACTTTTCAGGCATTCGGCTTAAGGGCTTAAAGAGAACCTGTCACATAGTTTATGACCCCCTTGCTCATGACAGCACAAGCTAGTGTCAGACCTGCTGTTTCCAGTGCTGTGTCCCTAATTCTGTAAGATGCTGCAGTTTTATAAAATGATATACTCCAGCTTGCTTAGAAGTAGCATTAAGCAGATGATCCACAGCTTATACTTTTAAAATAAAAAAATTATTAATATTCCATTAAAAATGTGATAATACAGGGTAGGAGAGTTGTAATACAGCACCAGTGCTACAGACTGCACTCTGTAGCACTGGTGCTGTATTACAACTCTCCTACCCTGTATTATCACATTTTTAATGGAATATTTAATAAAAAAAATTATTTTAAAGTATAAGCTGCGGATCATCTGCTTAATGCTACTTCTAAGCAAGCTGGAGTATATCATATTTTATGCCTGTTTCTGCTGCTCTCCGAGCTGAGCTGACTGGGAGTCTCCGTGCTCTGCAAGCCGTTAAACAAGGTACTATTAATCTCATATATCAGTGAGCTGACAAGTGACTGTTTTCACATGCTGCAGTTTTAGGCCCCGTTCACACGGCTTATTCACGCCGGATTTAGGAGCCGGATTGCGCTCGCAATTCCAGCGTGAATAAGGGGCGGGGGCGCGGCCCGCCGGCCCCATAGACTTGCATTATCCACGGCGCATATTGCGGCTGGATAATGTTCATGTCACTTTCTCCCCGCCCGGCGGATTCGCCGAGCTGGGAGGAGCGGCGGAATCCACTGTTCTCTATGAGAGCAGTGGATTACCGTAATTACTCCGACGGATTGGCGCCGTACTGCAGCGCAAATCCGGCACGGAGTATGGCGCCAATCCGCGGACAAATAAGCCGTGTGAACACGGCCTTAGAGTATTTATTGTTCAAATCTGCAGTTTTCAGCCAGAAAAGAGTCATGTAAAGAGTCAGCTTTTTTCAAACCCCGCCCACCTGAGGATAGCCTGCCCACTTCAACTGATAAACCTATTATTTTGAATAGGTAGAAACGTGAATAACGTCCAGGTGGGCGGGGCTAGCATTTGGTGGGCGGGGCTAACACTTGCTCATGAATAAGATTTGCACATTAAATGCTCTGAAACTGCTGCATCTTATAGAATAAGGGACACATCACTGGAAACATCGTGACACTAGTTTGTGCTGTCCTCAGCAAGGGGGGAATAATCTATGTGACAGGTTCCCTTTAAGTGAGAACTGCCAAGATCCAGGCACTTGTACATATGTTGCTTTAACTGTCTTTACATGAAAGACAGAATGATCTGAGCAAGTCTACATTCACAGAAGATCTGTGATTCTTTCTCCAAGATATTTGGGACAACCTCACTGCCTTGTTCCTTCAAAAGCTGTGTACAAGTGTATCTAGATGAAGTGATGGTGTTTTGAAGGCGACGGGTGGTCATTATACCAAATATTGATTTGATTTCTCTTTAGTTCATTGACTTTACATTTTGTTAATTGATAAAATTAAACTATTGACGATTTTAGTTTTTAAAGCATTCTTGCTTTGCAACATTTTTCCACACCTGCCTGAAACTTTGGCACAGTACTGTACATCAGCCTATGGGGGTTGCCATTATATCCCACTTGACCCCTCATTCAAGTATAATATAAGCTTCTGAACTTTTCTAGTGGTGACTGCTGGATGTCAAAGTGTTGTGCATGGAAATTGGAGCTCATTATCAAGAAAAACAAGTCTCCCACTATTAAAAAAATTAGAAAATTAGTTAACACACTATTTGGTCAGATCTAGATAAAAAAATGGATATTATAATTACTGGTCAAAAAAACCATTATTTAGAATTATATGTCACTGTTATATGCCATACGTTTATCAGCACTCAGATATATGCATTACAGCACCTTCATGGATATAAGAACCGGGACTCATTGACTTCTATGAATGAGCTTTGTCATTGGACAAAGGTTATTGTGCAGGTAAAGGAAGATGAACTATGACTATCACCTATTATGAATGGTAAAATGTGTTATCTACATATAGATGTTACTTGTAAATGTAGACCTGTCTGTGATAATAATGCTCATAGTATAATGTTATATCGTGTTAGCCACAGAAAATAGTAGAAGAGAAAATAATTCAAGCAATAGCTTTTGTAGGCTGAGTATATTTGAAGGTAAGCTTTAGGGAGTACTAGCTCTCTTCATCAGACATCATACACATTTTATACACATAAGACAGAGGTCTTCAAAGGATCTTAAAATCTTTTACTTCAGGTCAAGAAATAAACAATCTGGAAATTTTAGAGGTGTGACAAGAGGATCATTAACTCTTGTTGTTATCTGTTGGCTATCAGGTGGTGATTTGTGGCTCCACAGATCACACAAAGTGTGATTGGAAGCTAACATGGATTTTGAGTCCAAATTGCAAAGTCTGACATTTTTGTATTAGCTTATATTTCCATTATTTCCTCTCCCTCTGTGTCTTAAAGTGTTCCATTAAGACCACAACCTGTAAACAGAGTGGTCTCCTCTGGAGAAATGTGCAGCCACCGAGAGATCTGTCCTGCTTGTCATAATAGTGAATTTGTGCGTGTTCATATGCTGACTAAGTCTCTGCCCTGTTTCCCCCTGCCTGTGTTGGGACACCCACAACTATTTTACTTTAGGAGAGGATCTATAGCTTCAGCCAATGGGTACGTCAGTAGGTTCAAGATGTGCACCACAGTATTAAAGTCTTTTATGGCAGAACTGAAAGCAGCATATTTATCAACATGCACCACCAAACCGACAACTTCTCTTCATTACATTGATGATATCCGGGTCATCTGGATTGCAGATGAGGAGGCCCTACTTAAATTCTATAATGACTTTGATAACCTTCGTCCCACCATTAACCTTAAACTTAGCTATTCAGATAGTGAAATACACTTTCTGGATGCCACAATATACATTAAATACCATTGATTACTCACATCAATATACCACAACCCAACAAACAGAACTGCCTACCTGAGAAATGACAACTTCACCCCAAACACACAAAACAATCCATGATATACAGCCAGGCTATACAATACAATTGTATTTGTTTAGACAAAACAGACCTGGACAAGCAAGGCTGCCATCAGAAATTTCAGGGCCCCATATAGCTGAAATCCATTGCCCTGCCACCACCATCCACGCCCCATATCCCTCACCAACCCCGCCCAGCAACTCCTGCCACCCGACTCCAGAAAAAATGCAATTGTGCCATTGTTTTTGGATTTAATTCTTGTTTGATTTTACAATGTACACTTTATCTATATCGTACAGGTCAGTACGTATACAAGGTCCAGCAAATACTGCCACATGATCACCGTGTGTCACCACTATAATGTTACTGACCAAACTAGATACCAAGACCAATGTAACCAAATAGCAACAATGTACAAAGACCAAATAATACCACAACATCATCACATATCTCCACCATAAAGTGACTGAATGATACCACCATACTGTTACTGAATATAATTCATTACAATAAGACGATTATTACCTCCATACAGTGACCATATAGTGTTAGATACAAGTGCACACAATGCAGTTACATTTAGTTACTCACAGTTGATGTATTCTCTGATGAGCCATTCACTTTCCCTCTTTTTCTCCATTTAGTCCCTGCCACCACTCGTTACTGCAGAATTTAAAACACAAACACCTGAGGCTCCTCACTTTTTTATCATCTACCTGACTGTGCCACCTCCCCCCAGTGTACAAACTACCCATCCATAGTGCCCCAAATGGTAATAATTACCCCCTTGATGCCCTAGCAGTTAGGTATATAGCCTCCCATTAGTAGTTAGTTGTATAGGGTAGGTAGGGAGGTAGTGGGCCCCCCATAGGTAGGCAGTCAGGTAAGCAGGTAGTGGGCCCCCCTGCAGGTATTTAGGTAGGTAGATAGTGGGCCTCCATAGATGGGTAGGTAGATTGTGGGCCCCCCATAACCAGGTAGGTAGATAGTAGGCCCCGCATAAGTAGGTAGATCGGGTGAGAATGCTGGGGGACCCTCACATGGCAGGGGGGCGCTGTTCAGGGAGGGCCCAGGCTCCGAGTCACAGCTAACCCCAATACATTTACATTGAGCTTTACACTTATTTCTCCTGAGCTGTAACTGCAGCTGGGCCCTCCCTTCTCTATGTCAGTGTCGCTGTGGTGGCCTCTGCCAATAGCATGGGGCAGGGCCTCATTGATTTAATTTGTCATCCTGCCTGCAGACAGAGAAAGAGGAGGTCCCAGCTACTCTGGTCACTGTGCGCAGGGGAAGTAAGGATAAAAACTTTATGTGAATGTATTCAGTGCAGCTGTGACACGCAGCATGGGCTCTCCCTAGGCAGTGCTGATCCCTATGTTCAATAAACACAGCGCTCACCGGCTCCATGCGGCCCCCTGTCCAGGCCCTGTCTTCTTTGTGAAACAAGCTGGTCCCCTTGTAGCAGGCCACCTTGTTTCACATTTTTCACTGGGCCCCGTACGGAATTACCCCCTGTACTGCCTTTACGGTGGCCCTGTGGACAAACACTTTCTGGATCTTAGAACAAACTACCTCCGACCGGGATACAAACCAAAAGTGATGAAAAATCTAATAAGTAAAGTTGCAGCCATCAACAGGGATAGTCTATTCGTATATAAAGAGACCCGGGATGAAGCCTGAGGGCACCTAGTCATCACCTATGACCAACAGCTGGAGATTCTATGAAAGATTGCCAGGGAACTCCAACTTGTGCTACACAGGGACAACAGACTTAAAGAAATATTTCCAGAACCCCTTTCCTTTCCTTTTGGCAACCACCTAATCTGAGATTAATTATTACCCGGAGTGCAGTGAAGGCCCCAACAGAAAATGGCACCTCATCCTACCTGGAAAACAGGTGCAAGACCTGCAGGCACATCCACACCACTGACAGTGTACCTGTCCCACAGTCACAGCACGTACACAGAATCAGGGGGACATTTTCCTGCAGGTCTTCCAACATGGTGTATCTGATTATGTGTGTGTGGTGTTCCAACACAGGCCTCTATATGGGGAAACAGGGTAAAGACGGGCAGAGTAAGGCACAGGACAAAGAAAGGAATGTGGTCAGCTCACCTGTCTCTATAATAGAGACTTAGTCAGAGTATGAACGCACAACGATTCACTATTAATAACAGCAGGACGGAAAGGGACACTTGAAGATGCAGAGGGAGAGGAAATAATGGAAACAAAAATTTCAAACTTTGCAATATGAGATTAAGAGCCATGCTAGTTTCATGTCACACTATGTGTGATCTATGGGGCCATAAATCACAATCTCATAGCAAACAGATAATAGCACGAGTTAATGATAATCTTGTCACACCTCACAAGTTACCAGATTCTTTATTTTTTGACCTGAAGTATAATGTAAATAAATTATTTGCTTATATTGAATTTTGTTATTTGTAAAGCTTTTAAAATCCTTTGAAGACCCCTGTCTTATGTATATAAAAAGTTGGTGAATTTTCAGTATCTTGTATAACATCATGTCTGATGAAAAGAGCTATATCTCTTGAAAACTTACAATAAAATATACTCGGGTAGCCTCTAAAAGGTATCGCGTGAATTCTTTGCTCTTCTTCTGTGATAATAATGAGGAGACTCTGAGTGGTTTCTTCAGAATAGGAAGTCCATTACAGGGCTTACTGGCCAGAGTGAAAATTGAAGGATTTCAGTATGTTTTAATCCTTTACCGACACAGGATGTACTGGCACGTTCTGGTGCCAGTAAGATTCTATGTAGCGGGATTTCCCAGCAATCCCGATACATAAAAGGCTGGTGTCAGCTGCTAATTGCAGCTTACACCTGCCAGTAAAAGCAGGGAACTGATTCTGATCCTTTTCCTGCTGTTTAGCCCATTAGGCACCAAGGAGATCACAGAGTATAAATGAATGAGAAATGGTGCTGCACAACATTTCTCTCTCCGATCAACACCCTGACGGTGAGATCGTAGGGTGCTGATTGGTTAGCATGATGACTGGAAGCCTTCTAAAGGCAGCCATTGCTGCCATGTTTCAGGCAGGAAGTGGTAAAAACCACCTTCTTTGTTCACCTTTCTGCATTTTTTATACCATATTATTATGACCGGAAGGGGTTAATAAATAGTAATAGAAAACTGGGGAAAAAAAATCACGTATCTATTCTTTAAAATATGTTTTACATAAAAAAAACTTGATTTTATCAGTAGTCCATGTCTAAAGATAAATTCCCTTTAAAATTTGTGTTGTTTTCACTGACCCAAAAACCTTCAATGTTTTCTCATTATAAACAAGTGAATACTGTTACTTGCTGTTCAACATAATATTTAATTCCCAGAACACAATCTGTTGTCGTTAAATGCTATAAAAAGGAATGAAAGCGATTAACCAAACCCTTCTCAGAACGCCTGTAAAGTAATGCACTAGAAGGTTAGAACCCATGACAAAAGCCTTTCATAGCAACTATACCCTGTGTGGAATGTGTAAGAATGATACAATAAAACTATTGTGTGACAAATGTGTGCAGAAGGCATTTAGAATACCGTCTTCACTAATGCAACACTCATTGTTGGCGAACAATTTAATGTCCTTTCTCTTCCTGGTACTGAAGCTCACTGCCAAGGACTATAATGGTTGTTGGCAATAAGTGAACTTGAAAACTGTATGACTCTCAGCATTTCAAAAGGATGAATTTTTACCTCTCCATTCTGATGTTAGTTTTATAAATTTTTTATACAAATACCTACATTGTGCACTGCCCCCCTCCCCCCAAGCCCTGCACTACACATGCTACTGTGTGTAAGTTCTGCTAGTACAGTGGTCTGCAGAGATATACTGGACTAAAGTTGTAGTGGAATTAAATTGCAGCTGCCAGAGACATCATATGAGGTCAGCACTACAAGTGGACAGCAACTGGCTGCCAGCTGGGATTTAGCCACATCTACTAAAATGTGGAAATTGTAGTCAATCGCCTTGCAAGCTTATTTATTGGATTTCACCAACAATCTTGCACTGTGTCATTAGAGGCATAGGTGATTGACTTTACTATCCAATCAATCGGAATGCACGTTTCAGTAGGCACAACTAACTCCTAGCCAGCATCGGGCGTCAGTGTCTTAGGGGCACACAGCGATTGAGCGGATATGCCAGCCAATCAGCGTGTCCATAAGTCTTAATGAACATCAGTAATAATAGTTCATAGTGACAATTGTGCTTAGTGTACAATACTGTGTAGTGTATCATTAGGCTGGAATCCTGACTAGATGCCTAATAGTGAATAGGTACAATTAGCAACATGCTTTATATACAGCATTATTATTATTATTATTAATATTTATTTTAAAGTGCCATTGATTCCTGGGCGCTGTACATTCGAGGGGGGTTACATACATTACATAAGTCAAACGAGTACAGTGATAAGGGATAATGACAATTGGCACGACAGAGGGAGAGAGGACCCTACCCGCGAGGGCTTACAATCTACAAGGAGGGGGAAAGAGACAGGAGGTGAGGGGCAGACATGTCTGTGGAGGAAGTAGTGACAAGTTTAGTGAAGGTTATAGGCAAGCCTGAAGAAATGGGTTTTCAGGTTGCTTTTGAAGCTGGTGAAAGTGGAGGAGAGTCTGATGTGTTGGGGCAGTGAGTTCCAGAGTGTCAGTGAAGCACGGGAGAAGTCTTGGAGACGGTTTTGTGAGGAGCTGATAAGGGAGAGCAGAGGAGAAGGTCCTGTGAGGAGCGGAGAGTGCGTGGGGGGAGATATTTGGAAATTAGGGCAGAGATGTATGGAGGAGAGAGGTCATGGAGAGCCTTGTAGGTCATGGTTAGTAGCTTGAAATGAATTTGCTGGGCAATGGGAAGCCAGTGAAGGGATTGGCAGAGGGGAGAGGCAGAGGAGTAGCGAGGAGAGAGGTGGATAAGACGGGCAGCAGAGTTAAGGATGGATTGGAGGGGAACGAGGGTGCTAGCTGGGAGGCCACTGAGAAGGATGTTGCAGTAGTCTAGGCGGGAGATGACAAGGGCATGGACCAGCATTTTTGTAGTGTCATAGCCGAGGAATGAGCGGATGCGAGAGATGTTTTTCAGGTGGAGGCGGCAGGCAGAGGTGAGGGTTTGGATGTGTGGTTTGAAAGATAAAGCAGAGTCTAGGATTACCCCAAGACAGCGGACTTGTGGGACCGGTGAAAGTGTAGAGCCGTTGACTGTAATAGAGAGATCAGGGGCAGGGGTAGAGTTGGATGGTGGAAAGATGATGAGTTCTGTTTTCTCCACATTTCGTTTTAGGAGACGTGATGAGAAGAAGGAGGAAATGGAGGACAGACAGTCAGGGATCCGGGAGAGTAGAGAAGTGACATCTGGGCCAGAGATGTAGAGTTGGGTATCATCAGCATACAGATGGTAATGAAAGCCATGTGAGGCTATGAGCTGACCGAGGCCAAGGGTGTAGATAGAGAAGAGTAGTGGACCCAGGACTGACCCTTGGGGGACACCAACAGAGAGTGGCCAGGGGGAGGAGGTGGAGCAAGAATGAGAGACGCTGAAAGTCCGATCAGTGAGGTACGAGGAGATCCAGGAAAGAGCCAAGTCCATGATGCCGAGGGAGGAGAGGATTTGTAGCAGGAGGGAATGGTCGACAGTGTCAAAGGCAGAGGACAGGTCCAAGAGGAGGAGCACAGATTAGTGGCATGAGGCTTTAGCAGTTACTAGATCATTAGTGACTTTGGTTAGGGCAGTTTCGGTAGAGTGGTGGGGTCAAAAACCAGATTGTAGTGGGTCAAGAAGAGAGTTGGAGGAGAGGTTGGAGGACAGCTGAAGATAGACGTGCTGCTCGAGGAGTTTGGAAGCAAAAGGGAGCAGTGAGATGGGGCGATAGTTGGACAGAGAAGAGGAGTCAAGGGTTGTTTTTTTTAGGATTGGAGTGATAGTAGCATGTTTAAAGGCAGAAGGGAAGATGCCAGAGGTTATTGATAGGTTGAAGAGATGGGTGAGTGCTGGGATGATAGAAGCACTGAGGTCTGGGATGAGGTGGGATGGCAGTGGGTCAAGACTACAGGTAGTGAGGTTGGATTGTTATGTATAGCAGAGGATGCCTACGACTATTATTGGCAACTAACTCTGCACTTTATGCACTTAAACCACATCCTAAGTACACACCTAAGTCACTGACCATTGAGAGCTATTACTCCATATATTACGCTTAGGGCGCTAGGTAATATAGAATACCCATAAGTAGCAGCAAAATAAGTATTGAGCATCAGTTCACTATGTCAATCTATAAAGTCATAAACCATGGCTATTATTTACAACTATCCATAACTCTTCCGCAATATAACATAATCCTTATTATGAAAAGAAAAGTAGATTAACAACTCACCACAGCAAAAGTCACCAGGTAGACAGAGTGCCAGGAGTAGAGATGGGCGAATTGATTCTAACGAAGTGGAATTCGTTTAGAATTTCAGGAAAACTTCCATTCTGAACGAAGTCGAAGTTTGGGGTGATTCACGGGAACGAAGCAGGTTTTTGATTGATAAAATTGCTGCTAGCACATGGCGTTACATGGGGCAAAGATCTCTGGGAGGAAGAAAGTAGTAGCCTACATGACATGTGCAGAGGTGAAGCCAATCAGAGACCGGCGGGATTCTGTGATGTCACCGCACTATATAAGTCCGGACGCCATGCTCGCTCCTCACACTCCTCTCACGGTGCTGTGTAGGGAAGGTGCTGCCGCCGCTGCTGCTTATGATATCTCATACTAAAGAACTCACTTTTATACAGCGATTTTTGGGGGGTGTCTCAGCTTGTCTCAGAGACTGCTTCTCTTACTTCTAATTCTGATTTTGTGGGTATTGGAACTGAAGTCCAGTGTGCGTCCAATTCAGCTGCATATACATTTTAATGCTATCTGCTCAGTTCTTGAGCACATTGAATATCCAAGGGTAATCTAAGCCTGTTGCTGTTGTATTCAGTTAAAGAAATAGCGTTTTTACAATCCAAATACCACTTAATTTTTGGTTGCTCATTTATTTTGCTCAATTTACATCCAAGGGTTAATTAAGCGTTGTTCTGCTGTTGTGGTCACTAAAAGAAACAGTCTTTTTCACCGCCAAAGAAGAAATTTTGCCTGTAGCATAATTCATAACCGAAGGTTAATTACAAGTTTTTTTGTTGTTGTGTTCCGTAAAATACATGCCGTTTTAATACGCTACAAAGCTGGTAATTGTTGGCAGCACATTTATTTTGCGCAATTTACATCCAAGGGTTAACTAGGTATTTTTCTGCAGTTGTACTTAGTAAAAGAAACGTTCTTTTTCACCGCCAAAGAAGAAATTTTGCCTGTAGCATACTTCATATCCGATGGTTAATTACAAGTTATTCTGTTGTTGTGTTCCGTAAAATACACGCCGTTTTAACACGCTACAAAGCTGGTAATTGTTGGCAGCACATTTCTTTTGCGCAATTTACATCCAAGGGTTAACTAAGTATTTTTCTGCAGTTGTACTTAGTAAAAGAAACGTCCTTTTTACAGCCAAGGAAGAAATTCTGTAGCATAATTCATATCCGAAGGTTAATTAAGCCTGTTTGTACTTTTATATTCAGTAAAATGAATAGTGTTTTTAAACGGCACATACAAGAAAATTTTTCCTGCCCATTTTTGGAGCGCAATTTATATCCAAGGGTTACCCAAGCTTGTTAGTGGGTTCATTTGGAGTCAAATACAGGGTGTGTATTTATCATATACAGATATCTTCATTAAACAGTGTCTGTACATTTTAGAACAAACAGTATGTCAGACAGAGAGGTGGCAGGCTCTTCACCTGCGAGTGGCAGTGGCACAAACATTCCTGGAGCAGGCCCAGGTCACAGCACAGAAAGGGGATGTTGCAGGCGGGGTCACTCGGTGAGGCCAGAACTGCCGGTGTCATCTAGCGGCTGTGTGTTGTTCAGCAACCCAATGGTTCTTGATTGGTTGACTAGGTCATCCACTTCCTCCCAGATGACATCTGACAACCCCAGCCAAGAGTCGGTGGGAACGTCAGACACAACCCTTAGTTGACATTGCCCAGGAGCGGGTCAGCGGCCCTCACCTGTCCTCAACCCGCCTCTGTCCCATCCAGTTCCATCAGCCAGAGATCTACTATGTGGTCTGGGCTCAGTGCCACTATATAGCGAGGATGAACAATTTGAGGAGGGCAGTCAGCAGCTACTTGGCAGCGAAGAAATGGGGCCAATATCCCCTGCTTCTTGCAGTAGGCGGCAAAGTATAGATGTGTAGAGTGGCATGGGAGGTCATGTTGTGAGGGGTCAGCCTCGGCATACCAAGACCGGTGATGAGGACAGCAGTGACGATGAAACAAAAATCGATGATGATGTAGCCGACCGCACTTGGGAGCCGAGTGAAGCAAGGGCTTCATCACCATCAGGAGAAGAGGGTGTCAGCTTGCGCGTCAGGCATCGGCGCAGCCAGTAAGTGGGTTGTGTGGCCGTGAGTTAGCAGGGTAGCAGCAGTGTGAGGTCGGGAGTGTCACGACCCGGACGTAGGAGGTGGATCCACTGGACCACCGCAAGCGATGGTGTAAGCCACGCCAGGAAACGGAATCTAAGTAGGTCCCGGTTTTCACCAGAGCCCGCCGCAAAGCGGGATGGACTTGCTGCGGCGGGAGTCTACCAGGTCGTTACCCCTGACGTGACTTGCTTGCGGTGGCAGCCAAAGTATAGCGTGGTGCAGAATCGTCAGGCAGGCTCGTAGTCGGGGACAGTCAGAAGGTCAGGGCAGGCGGCACAGGTTCGTGGTCGTGGACAGGCACTAGGTCAGGGCAGCCGGTAAGATGCGTGGTCGAGGAACAGAAGCTAATGGTATTGTACACGGTAAGACAGAACAAGGCTTGTAACGCTTTCTCTATAGGCTGAAATGGCACTAAAGATCCGGCAACGGCCCCAGGAAGGGGCAGGCTTAAATAAGGGCAGTGACCGGCAATAGCCAATTACCGGTGCACTGGCCCTTTAAATCTCGCAGTGCCGGCGCGCGCGCGCCTTAGATATCGGGGACGCGCGCACCGGGAGGCTGAGACCGCAACAGGAGCGCGGCCGGGTAAGTAGAGAGGAGCCGGGCCGGCCGGGTGAGCGCGCCCACCGCCCGACATGCGGGCGGCGGTGCCGCTCGTGCGGCGACCACGGGTGTGCCCGCGACCCGGGACGGGGGTCGCGGGCCCACCCGTGACAGTACCCCCCCCCCTTCGGCCTCCCCCTCCTTCTGGCCTGGAGGAACCTCTGAATTATGTCACGATCCAGAATATTGCTCTCTGGCTCCCAGGACCTCTCCTCGGGCCCGAACCCCTTCCAGTCAATGAGAAAAAAACGCTTCCCTCTGACCGTCTTCATATCCAGAATCTCCTTTACCGTAAAGACATCGGTGGTATCGGCCTCAGGAGTGGGAGGAGCAAGTACCCGAGAGAAGCGATTAAGGATGACCGGTTTTAGCAGGGAGACATGGAAGGAGTTCGGGACCCTCATAGTGGGGGGAAGGCGGAGCTTGTATGCTACTGGGTTAATGCGCTTGAGCACCTCGAATGGACCCAGGAACCGGGGACCCAGCTTATAGCTGGGAACCTTGAAACGTATATATTTAGCCGACAACCACACCTTGTCACCTGGGGAGAAGGTTGGCGGAGGTCTTCGCTTTTTGTCGGCTTGAGCCTTGGTGCGGGCGGAGGCCTGGAGTAGCGAATGGTGAGTCTGTTTCCAGATAGCTGTCAGGTCCTGGACCAGCTCATCCACAGCAGGGACCTCCGAGGGCACAGAAAGGGGGAGGGGTGGGCGGGGATGTCGCCCGTAGACAATAAAGAAAGGAGCAGCACCAGCAGACTCCGAGTCCAATGAGTTATACGAAAACTCGGCCCAGGGCAACAAGCTGGACCAATCATCCTGGCGTGCGGAGACAAAGTGGCGCAGGTAGCAACCTAGGGTCTGGTTTACTCTCTCTACCTGCCCATTGGACTGGGGGTGGTAGGCTGAAGAAAAGTCCAGTTTCATTTGTAGTTGGTTACAGAGGGAGCGCCAGAATCTGGAGACAAATTGAACGCCACGGTCCGACACTATGTGCCGAGGGAGCCCATGCAGCCGAAAAATATGTAGAAAAAATAGACTGGCAAGGCGAGGAGCTGAGGGTAGGCCCGGCAGAGGAATAAAGTGGGACATCTTTGAAAACTGGTCTGTAACCACCCAGATCACGGTGTTGCCAGCGGAAGGAGGGAGATCCGTGATAAAATCCATGGCCACATGGGTCCAAGGACAGCTGGGTATAGGTAGAGGCAGGAGCAGACCTGCCGGTTTGAGACGAGGAGACTTGTTCCGGGCACAGGAAGCGCAGGCCTCCACGAACTCACGAACATCCTGGGCTAGGCTCGGCCACCAGTAGAATCGAGAGATGAGAGAGCAGGACCTCTGCACTCCTGGGTGCCCCGCCATACGGGAGCAATGACCCCATGACAATATCTTCTTCCGAAGAGCGGGACGGACGTATGTCTTGCCGGAAGGCATGCGTTGTAGATCTATCGGTGCGGCCGAGATGAGCCGTTCTGGAGGGATAATGTGCCGTGGAGTGGACTCGTCCCCAGTCACATCCGAAGCACGGGAGAGAGCGTCGGCCTTGACATTTCGTTCCGCAGGGCGAAAATGAATGAGAAAATTAAACCGGGAGAAGAAGAGAGACCAACGAGCCTGGCGTGGATTTAAGCGTTGGGCAGTCTGGAGATACAGCAGATTTTTATGGTCAGTATAGATGCTGACAGGGTGACGAGCCCCCTCCAAGAGATATCTCCATTCTTCCAGTGCCAGCTTGATGGCCAGCAATTCCCGGTCGCCGATAGAGTAGTTCCTTTCAGCAGAGGAAAAACTTTTAGAAAAGAACCCGCAAGTGAGGGTTTTGCCTTTGGGCCCTTTCTGGGAGAGTATGGCCCCGGCCCCCACCGAGGAGGCGTCGACCTCGAGAAAAAATGGTTGTTCAGTATCTGGCCGAGAGAGCACTGGCGCAGAGGCGAAGGCACATTTTAACTTAGAGAAGGCTTCCTCTGCCGCTGGTGGCCAGAGCTTAGGATTAGCGTTCTTCTTGGTTAAAGCCACTATGGGGGACACCAGCGAGGAAAAATGTGGTATAAATTGCCTGTAATAGTTGGCGAACCCCAGGAATCTTTGTATGGCTCGGAGACCCACGGGGCGCGGCCACTGTAGGACGGCAGACAACTTCGCGGGGTCCATCTGTAGGCCCTTGTCAGAAATGATGTAGCCGAGGAATGGTAGGCTCTGCTGATGAAACTGGCACTTCTCAAGTTTGGCATAGAGGCGGTTGGCCCTTAGACGTCTGAGGACCTGGCGCACGTGAACTTGATGGGACTCAAGGTCGGGGGAGAAAACCAGAATGTCGTCAAGATACACAACCACGCATGTGTACAGGAGGTCCCGGAAGATGTCATTGACGAATTCTTGGAAGACGGCCGGGGCATTGCAGAGCCCGAAGGGCATGACCAGGTACTCGAAGTGCCCGTCGCGGGTGTTGAAAGCGGTCTTCCATTCGTCGCCCTCTCGTATCCGTATGAGGTTATAAGCCCCTCGCAGGTCCAGTTTAGTAAAGACCTTGGCACCTCGTAGACGGTCAAAAAGTTCCGTGATCAAGGGCAGGGGATAGCGGTTCTTTACCGTGATCTTGTTGAGGCCTCGATAGTCTATGCAAGGACGCAGGCTTCCGTCCTTCTTAGCCACGAAGAAGAACCCGGCCCCAGCTGGGGAGGAGGACTTGCGGATAAACCCCCTCTGGAGATTCTCCTTGATATATGAAGACATAGCCAAGGTCTCAGGTACCGACAGGGGGTAAACCCTGCCACGTGGAGGAGACGTCCCGGGCAGAAGATCAATAGGACAGTCGTATGGGCGATGGGGCGGCAACGTCTCAGCTTGCTTCTCGGAGAAGACATCTGCGAAGGCTTGGTATGGTGCAGGAAGGCCCGTCAGAGGCTTAGACGACCCCGAAGAAGCGATAAGCACCGGGCGAGGTGCCACCAAACAGCGAGACTGACACTCCGAACCCCAACTCAGGACTTCGCCCGTCTGCCAATCGAGCACGGGAGCGTGGCGTTGCAGCCACGGGAGACCCAGGAGAATGGACGAGGAGGAACGGGGTAGTACATAGAACGCAAGTCTCTCCTTATGCAGCACCCCTACTTGTAGGACCAGGGGCTCAGTTCGGAACCGAATTGGATCCTTGAGAATCTCTCCACTGACCGAGGAGATGAGTAGGGGCTTCTCCAGGCGGATCACAGGGAGGTTATGCTGGGATACCAGGGCAGCGTCCAAGAAATTTCCGGCAGACCCAGAGTCCAGGAAAGCAGTAGCCTGAAACTGGGCACCAGGCCCAGTGCCGACGATCACGGGCATGGTCAGGCGAGGAGAGGGCTTGCTCTCACCTAGGGACGCCTCTCCTACGTACCCTAGGTGCGCCCGTTTCCCGGACGCTGAGGGCGCAGTGGACAGGATCTGCGGAAATGGTCTGCACTGCCACAGTACAGACAAAGATTCTCCTCACGTCTTCTGGTTAGCTCAGTTGTAGACAGGTGGGCCCGATCCACCTCCATGGCCTCTTCGGCGGCAGGTGGCGAGGGCAACTGAGGCGGCCTTTGAAATACTGGGGCCAGACGAGGAAGACGACGGGGTCTAGCTTGCTCCCGTTCCTGCCGGAGTTCCTCCTGGCGTTCCGAGAAACGGATGTCAATCCGAGTGGCCAAGGAGATAAGGTCACTCAAGGAAGACGGGAGATCCCGGGCGGATAGAGCATCCTTGATGCGGCTGGAGAGGCCCTTCTTGAAGGTGGCAGTCAATGCCGCTTCATTCCACGATAACTCGCAAGCCACAGTGCGGAACCGTACGGCATAATCGCCTACAGATGAGTCCCCTCGGCGCAGATTTAGCAAGGCGGTCTCAGCAGACGAAGCCCGAGACGGTTCCTCGAAAGCGCTCCTGAACTCGGTGAGGAATGAAGCCAGGTTAGCTGTGACCGGATCGTCCCTGTCCCAGAGGGGGGTAGCCGAACGCCACCTTAGTCCGTTCGGTAGGAAATTGGTTGCCCATTAACTCAATATGCAGGGAGCATTGGGTGATAAAGCCCCTGCAGGCCTTGGAGTCCCCATCGAATTTGGTCAGCATAGATAGACGGAGCCGTGGACTAGCGGTTGGAGCCGAAACCGGTGGAGCAGCGGGAGCCACGGGAGCGGGTTGCTGCTGAGCGGCCAGGAACTGCTGCATCATGGCGGAGAGATGGCTGAGTTGCTGGGCTTGCTGAGCGATCTGTTGCGACTGCTGAGCCACAATGGCGGTGAAGTCAGCGTCAGACGGCAGAGGCACCTTGGCGGGATCCATGGCCGGATCCTACTGTCACGACCCGGACGTAGGAGGTGGATCCACTGGACCACGGCAAGCGTAAGCCACGCCAGGAAACGGAATCTAAGTAGGTCCCGGTTTTCACCAGAGCCCGCCGCAAAGCGGGATGGACTTGCTGCGGCGGGGGTCTACTAGGTCGTTACCCTGAGTGGGCTTGCTTGTGGTGGCAGCCAAAGTATAGCGTGGTGCAGAATCGTCAGGCAGGCTCGTAGTCGGGGACAGGCAGAAGGTCAGGGAAGGCAGCACAGGTTCCTGGTCGTGGACAGGCACTAGGTCAGGGCAGGCGGCAAGATGCGTGGTCGAGGAACGGAAGCTAATGGTACAGTACACGGTAAGATAGAACAAGGCTTGTAACGCTTTCTCTATAGGCTGAAATGGCACTAAAGATCCGGCAACGGCCCCAGGAAGGGGCAGGCTTAAATAAGGGCAGTGACCGCAATAGCCAATTACCGGTGCACTGGCCCTTTAAATCTAGCAGTGCCAGGCCCCGGCGCCTTAGATATCGGGGACGGCGCACGGGAGGCTGAGACCGCAACAGGAGCGGGGCCCGGGTAAGTAGAGGGAGCCGGGCCGGCCGGGTGAGTACGGCCACCGGCCGACATGCGGGCGGCGGTGCCGCTCGTGCGGCGACCACGGGTGTGCCCGCGACCCGGGACGGGGTTCGCGGGCCCACCCGTGACAGGGAGCCAAGCGGCCACGGGGTAGAAAACCCGCTTTGCAGGTCCAAGAAAGTAGCGACACAGGGTCTCAGCGAGGCAGTGGCTGCAGTAGTCACTCAGTGCGGAGTGTTGGTGGTAAAATCAGATACTCCGGGGTGGCAGTTCTTTGCTAAGACACCGGAGGAGCCAAATAAGGGTATATGTAGAATCTGTGGGCAGAAAGTGAAGCGTGGCCTGGGAGCTAACCTTGGCACCATGGCCCTGCGTCAACACATGCAGCGTCATCATCCGGTGGCCTGGGAGAAACGTGGCTCAGATGTGGTGGTTCATTCTGCCGCCGCAGAAACAGCAGCAGCAGTGCCCAGTGGCACGCATGCCATTGCAGCCAGTCAAGGCTCTACCACCTCTGCAGAAGGGAGCTGTTTCTCTTTGCCATCATCTCCCGGTCCAACTGCTCCTGCTCCTTGCTACTCATGGCGCCATCAGTCGTTCAACAGGGTGATTGCAAAGAGACAACAGTATGCGTCCAACCATCCTAAAGTGCAGAAGCTGATGGTGCTCCTGTCCAGGGTTTTTGGTACTGCAGTCCCCCCCTTTCAAATGGTGGACTTTTGCAACGTTCAGAGACAAAAAGGCTTGTGCCGAGCCAAGATGGAGAGTTCCAAGCCGTAATTTTTTTCCAAAAAGACAGTACCAGCACTTCATTAATATGTAGAACAGAAGGTGGGCCAGTCCGTGGCTTATCGGTTTGTTCCAAAAGGGGCATGGCAGCGCGGACGTGTGGAGCTGTAATACGGTCAGGGCCAGTACATGTCCTTTATGGCCCCCTGGGTGAATGTGCTTCCTGCCCCGGCACACCAACAACTTGGACAGGAGACGCCCCTTTTCCTCCACATTGTCAAACTGCGGCTCCTGTGCCAATGTCCCCTCCTCCTCCACCACCATCATCTCAGCCTCCACAAGTACTGCTCCATCATACCACATGTGTAGGGCACAGCGGTTTCACGCAGTTCTACACCTGGCTTGCCTCAGCGAACGAAGTCACACAGGGGAGGAACTGCTCCGTGTCATGCAGCAAGAAATCGATGTGTGGCTTTCTCCGCGCCAACTGCAAATCGGAACCATGGTGACGGACAATGGGAGGAACATGGTGTCTTGCGCTGCACCACGGAGGGATGGGGCCATGCCCGGGATGGCGCACGTGTTCACACTGGTTGTGAAAAGGTTCCTGAAGGCTTCCACTGATCTTCAGAAGATTCTGAAAATGGCCAGGAAACTGTGCATGCACTTCATCCATTCCTACAAAGCCAGGAACACCCTTCTCAAGTTGCAGCGGCAGAATGGCCTCCCCCAACACGCTCTGATATGCGATGTTTCCACCTGTTGGAATTCCAGCCTGCACATGTTGGACCGACTGTATGAACAGAGAAAGGCCATTAACAATTTTTTTGATGATCCTGGCGGACAGGAGTACTCCCCTGTGTAACTTTGATGTCAGCCAGTGGCAGCTCATATGTGACACCTGCCGTTTGCTGAGGCCATTCCAGGAGGCGACGTTATTTGTCAGTCGCCAGGACTACGGGATGAATAACGTCATTCCACTGCTTCATGTCCTGGAACAGATGTTGCAGGGGACTGGAGATGTGGCGACTACATCTCGCGGCCACATGAGTCCGTTGGGGACTGAACTAGAGGAGGAGGAGGAGGAGTACATTGGAGCAGAAGTCTGGTGAAATGAGTGGATTTTCTACCCTGGTGACAAGAGAGGAGGAGCAGGAGCAGCTGGAGGAGGTAGATGGAGATTAGGAAGACGAGACAGATGACCCGCAAGCTTCATGGCAGTATACAGTGGAGATGGAGGAAGGGGGCCCCTCGGAGTCACTTGTGCAGATGGCCCGCAGCATGCTGATTTGCCTGGCTAGTGACAGCCGAATAGTCATCATCCGGCAGAGGGAAGACTTCTGGCTCTCCACCCTATTGGACCCATGCTACCGGTTCAAAATGGGAGCCATTTTCCCAGCTGCTGAGAGGGAGGACAAACTCAAATACTATAGGGAAATCCTCCGTAGCCAGTTGGCCGCTGCCTATGTGCGGCATCGTCCCTCCTCTGACAGGTCTGACCGGGGGGTTCTTCAGCGCTCACGTACTTCTGCCGCGGCTGCTGGGAAAGGTGGGGGGGGGGGGGTAGAGCAGTACCAGCTCCATCAGCAGCAACCTAAGTCTGGAGCCACTGATGAGCAGTTTCCTTCACCCGCCTAGTGAGGAGGGCAGTCGCCAGCAGCAGCCTGGAGCGGTCCCTGAACCAACAGGTGGTGGCCTACTTGGACAGCACTCTGCCACCCCAGTTAGAAGATCCGCTGGACTACTGGGCAGCCAAACTGGATGTGTGGCCGCAACTTGCCGAGTTTGCAGTGGAAAAGCTGTCCTGCCCGGCCAGTAGTGTGGCATCAGAGCAGGTGTTCAGTGAGGCGGGGGCCATCGTTACCCCAAGGAGAACCCGCTTGTCCACGGGAACTGTGGAACGACTGATCTTTGTCAAGATGAATCAGGCGTGGATCGGCCAGGATTTCCACACACCAATGCCTTAGGCGTCAGACTACATCAGCCATGACGCCTCACCCAAACTGTGAGAAATGAGTCTGGGTTCAAACTACCTGCCTCAGCCACTAATCTGATGCCGCCACCCGCCTGATGCAACACCTCTGCTGCCAGCTGCTCCATCTGCCACCCACCATCTTTACCAGGGACTGGTATTGCCACCCACCTCCACACTGTGTCATTGTGCCACTCTATGACCTCATGCTGCTGCTGCTGTTGCAGGCACCGTGACAGCCACACTGAGTCATTGTGACACTCACTGACCTCATTCTGCTGCTGTTGTTGCTCCTGCCGTCACCGCCACACTCTGTCATTGGGCCACTCTGTGGCCTACTCCTGTTTTTGCCACCTCCAGAATGTCATTGTGCCACTCTCTGACCTCATGATGCTGTGGCTGCTGCTGTGACCTACACACTCTGTCATTGTGCCACTGTCTGACCTCATGCTGCTGCTGTGGCTGCTGCTGTGACCTACACACTCTGTCATTGTGCCACTGTCTGACCTCATGCTGCTGCTGTGGCTGATGACGTGACCTACACACTCTGTCATTGTGCCACTGTCTGACCTCATGCTGCTGCTGTCGTGACCTCCACACTGTGTCATTGTGCCACTCTGTGGCCTATTCCTGTTTTTGGCACCTCCAGAATGTCATTGTGCCATTCTCTGACCTCATGCTGCTGCTGTGGCTGATGCCGTGACCTACACACTCTGTCATTGTGCCACTGTCTGACCTCATGCTGCTGCTGCCGTGACCTCCACACTGTGTCATTGTGCCACTCTGTGGCTTCCTCGTGTTTTGCCACCTCCAGAATGTCATTGTGCCACTGCCTGACCTCATGCTGCTGTGGCTGCCGTCGTCACCTCCACACTCTGTCACTAATGTTGCCACCTGAGCCCTCAGCTTGTTTTTTTCCAGCTGTCGCTCGCATGACTTTATCAGGCTACATTCCCCCTTCAGTTTTTTGGTCAGTTTTGCCCTCTTAAGTGCCCAGGGAATTTTATAGTGAAGCGATTTTAAGAGCGGCGGAAGTCATGTGCGTTTCATACTAAAACACAACATTGTATGAAGACCAAACCAAGCTCCCTCTGCATATTTAAGCATGGCACATCGTTCTACAGCACCTGCAGGCTCTGTGCAGCCTGGAAATAGCTGTTTTTTAACGCTATTCATCCCGAAGTAATTCGGACTGAAACAAATTTTGTCGGAAAAGTCGGCGAAGTCACCGAATCGAATTTTTGAGAAATTCGCCCATGTCTAGCCAGGAGTGATCTTCATATAGAAACATGAAAGCTTTATTCAAATAAATCCATAAAGCACAGCGAGAGTAGAACAAACAGCAATCAAAAATATAAAGGTATGGTTGGAAAAAACCTAGCCATACCCTGTTATTTATGACATGGGATTGCTGGTTTTCATCTTGTGTGCTATATGGCATTATTGGATAAGCTTTCATGTTCTTATATGAAGATCACTGCAAGGCACTCTTTCTACATTACCTATTGATCCTAAATATGCACCTATAAAGCTGTCCGTCTACTGCTATCACCAGCTTTGTTCCTACTGAGCTTTAACACACTGGCTACTTTTTAGTTTATTAAAGGGGTTGTCTCACTACAAGGATTGCCTTTTACGTTTTAAAGAACTTGCAAAAACAAATCACTTTGCAATATATGTCCATTAACGGTATCCTACACATTCTGAGATATCCCCTCTTGTATGGGCTCCATAAGCTCCTCAGGTTGCTATAGCTACAGACCTGTTTGATCTCTCCTGATAGGCTGCCAGCACTGGTTGCTATAGCTACATTGATTCATCTTAATTCAGTCCTGTTTGCTTGGTTTCACTTTGAATTCAGGGCGTGTTTACTGGCTTCTACTAGGCTGCAGTAGAAGCCAGGTCTGTAGCTATAGCAACCAGTGCTGGCAGCCTATCAGGAGAGATCAAACAGGTCTGTAGCTATAGCGACCTGAGGAGCTTATGCAGCCCATACAAGAAGGGACTTGTTCTATCCTCAGTAATGGGGGCATAATCTATGTGATAGGTTCTCTTTAAGATAACATCAGAGTCAAACAACTTTGCACAACTTTTCCAGCAGTACCAAATGAGCAAGAACATACCCTGAAGCTATTTCTATCCTTCTAGAAAGTGAATGATTAGTTTCAAGTTGTTGCTTCTAACTTGTTAAAAGTAGAGATTTGCTGTATGTATAATTCTGGGGTGCTTATTTTTCTTCAGTCATTTATTTTATATTTGGTAGACATCTAGAACTAATTACCAGGTTTTCATAGACTGGTTTTACCATACAATTATCATCCCAGAAGTAATTAATGTTGTATATTGAAATTCCCTGAAAGGAAGAAGTTTGCTACATGAGTTTCTGTGAGCTATTAACTTGGTTAAATTAGATTTTTACTTTAAATTATCTCCTGACAAGACAATGTCACAACAAGACATTGTTCAAGAACTGTGAGCTACAAATCCAACATTTCCAGATAATTAAAACCTTGTTACTTTGTAATGTACCCAACTTCCCTTGGATCTAGTCTGTCCTATGAGAGCCATGTACTAGACAGCAATGCTTATTATAAATGTAAGCGGGGGTGTAAGCAGCATTTGCATTTATTAATGGTCACGGTTAGTGCCGCGGTCCCCGTTCTGGGCCGTGGACATGGCTGTGTTCCTGGTTTTATCCTTATGCTGCGGCCTCTGCTACGAACCGCGGTTGTGCCTGTGTTTCTGTCATAGATCTGGTTCCTGTTGCAGTGCTGCTGTCACCATATACTCTCCTGTTGCCACTGCTTATCCATTTGTGGTTGCTGTGCTCCTACATCTTGGCTACTGCCCTATTTCCTTGTCGCTCTATAGTGGGTGGCAGTGGCCACATCATGCACTCATTTATTCCCACAGTATGAAGTCCTCTGCCAATCCCCTTCCACCTGTGTGGTTATAAGCCTGCTTCTCCCCACACTCCCTGCCTGATCCATGTTGTTTCATGTTGTGTTGCCTTATGGTGTCTGTTGTTGTCTGATGTTGTCTCTTTGTGTTGTCTTATGTTTGTTAGTGGTCTGTTGTGTGATGTCTTGTTGGTGTCCTTGTGGTATCCTTTATGTTGTTAGTTAGTATCCATGCTGGTTTCCATGTCTCTGTCTGTATCTTTGTCTGTGAGTTTCCTTGCCATGTTCTATGTCTGTGTTCTTGCCATGTTTATGCCTCAGTTCCTAGTCAGAGTCCTAGCTTTAGTCTCTGCTTTGTCTCCTGTCATGTTCTTGGTGTTGTGACCTGTCGGTACATGTTCTGTACCTTGCCCTCCATTTAACTTTCCTGTTTGGCATCTGTTTAGTTCTGTCTGTTCTGTTTTGTACCTGCACGTCTCTACATCTAGTCTGCTATATTTTTGTCCCTAATCCTGTTGATGCCTAGCATTGGGACTTCTAGCCTGTCTGGTCAGCTCACTGCTGAGGACTGCTCTGAGGTTGCACTTGGTCACTCTAAGGCTCTGTGAAGATGCCCGAGGGCCGCTTAGTTACGCCCTCTCGGAGCAAGCCCGGCAATGGTCCTGTGGATCCCCTATCCGCTTTACCCGCACATCCGTTACAGTAATTGTCTAATAAATTTGTTTTATGGCAACATGATCAATATAGATGAAGATTTATGACATACAAAACTTTTATCAATGATCTCTGTTTAACCAGGCTAAATATTATGAACTAGCCAAACAATATTCTGCTATGCACTGATAAGAGTAATCACCCTGAAACAGCGGTATGCAGATGAATATCTGGTTGGCATCAACACCTTTCATATGGCAAGGCTCAGTGAGACAGATGTGACTCAAAGGGGTTTTCACACAGCCAGTTTCACTGAGCAACAGCTAGGATGGGGGTGGGTCTATAGCAGTGATTAACACATCAGCTGTTCCTAGCAATACCTGTTACACTGACATGACTGCAGGAGATTTATAAAGTGTAGTATACAAGGCTAAAGAGCTCTGAAGGGTGAAAGCTTTGGTAAGCAAAGTCTATTATTACATTTAAGACTCTACAGGGATCGACTAACCATGTTCAACTGTGTTTGACTGGCAGCAGCTTGGGTCAACAGACAGAGGAGAAAGGTGGGGAGAGGCGTCACTAACCTAAAGAAACTTGTGTGCTCTAAGATGAGATAAAATCGTCTTTATTTCCTGAGCAAAGTAAAATCAAAAAAACACTCCAATTCTTTGGGGCTTGTGAACAGCTCAATGGCTGAACAAACATGAACCCAGTAGCTAGCAACTTTGCCATTTATGCTGACTGGGAAAAAGATCACATGTGCAGCTAATTGCTAGAGCAAGATGAAAAGCTGCACACCAACTTTAACACCTATTCACACCAGCATGCAGAAAAGCCGCAGTATAATGCATGGGGAGATTGCACAGATGCAAAGTAACCAATAAAACAATCACTCATACAACCTCAGGGCATGAGGGAGGTGGTTGCCGGTACTACAATTGCATATAATAAGGCGATACAAAAGTGTGCCATAAATATAGATACGTGTGGTACACAATGCTGGCTTACAACCTATTAGTGACACCTATACTATTAGACCAGGCGGGCTGCCCAGCATTTTCTAAGTGTCCAACACAACACTGGCACACTCTGCTCCCCAGCACTGTTGGGCAAATAAAAAAGGGCATACTGGAAAAATATTAAATATGGCGTCACTAACCTAAAGAAACTTGTGTGCTCTAAGATGAGATAAAATCGTCTTTATTTCCTGAGCAAAGTAAAATCAAAACAGAAATGTATTTGATAATAGTGTTAATTTACCTTTCCTTACATTTTAAAAGCTAATCATTGGCGAGAAAACCCCTTTAAGGAATACTTCATACAACAGGTGGTGCTGCAAAGTTCTAGCTTATTTCCATGTGCCTTTTCAAACATATTAAAAATGTGGACATTGTGACAATTATTGACCCATCTATTACATAAATAGGTTGACTCCGGGAGAGTAGGAGCCAGTTGCTCTTCATCTTGATTCAGGCCCGCCATTAGGGGGGTACAGGCAGTACTCCCGTATGGGGCACGGCCAGTCTGTGAAGCAAGGGGGGGCCCGCCGCCACCGGCAGGTACCGCCCCCTTGCTTCATAGTAATAGTACAGAGAACAGGCCTATGGCCTGTTCTCTGTACCATGATGAGTGCGGCGCTGCGCCGCTGTGTATGTCTGGGGCCCGGCGACGCTGAGGGGGGCCCGCGCTGCGTGTCCGGTCACAGCTGCGCTTGATGACATGCACGCACTGCGCGCTGTGACCGGAGCAGCTGGGCCCTCCTCTTTCTCTGTGTGAGGAGGGGCCCGCGCGGCTCTGCGTCTGTGAAGGGGCCGGCGCTATTTACTTACAGCTACAGCAGCCTCTGTCACCTCCTTCCAGCGTCTCCTGTGATTAGAGTCGGCCCCGCCCCTCTCTGCCTGTGGGCGGGGCTTCAATGACTCCTGCCGGCAGAGGGAGGAGTGGCCGACTGCGATCACACAAGACGCTGGAGAACAGGAAGGAAGTGATAGAGCGACGCTGCTGCAGCTGTATGAAAAGAGCGCGGGCCCTCCTCATACTGAGGTAATGTGGGGCCCCAGTAAAGCCCCTCCCCCAGCCCCAGCTACCCCCCCCCCCCCCCGAGGCTGGTAGGCTCTGTGTGTGTGTGTGACACTGGGGTGGGCTGTATGTGTGTGAGAGAGGCTGGGGGGAGGGGAGGCTATGTGTGAGAGGCTGGGGGGAGAGAGGCTGGGGGAGGCTGTGTGTGTGTGTGAGAGAGGCTGGGGGTGGGGAGGCTGTGTGTGTGTGTGTGTGTGAGAGGCTGGGGGAGGCTGTGTGTGTGTGAGAGAGGCTGGGGTGGGGAGGCTGTGTGTGTGTGAGAGGCTGGGGGTGGGGAGGCTGTGTGTGGGGGGGGGTGGGGAGGCTGTGTGTGTGAGAGAGGCTGGGGTGGGGAGGCTGTGTGTGTGTGAGAGAGGCTGGGGAGGCTGTGTGTGTGAGAGAGAGGCTAGGGAAGGCTGTGTGTGTGAGAGAGGCTTGGGGTGGGGAGGCTGTGTGTGTGTGAGAGGCTGGGGGAGGCTGTGTGTGTGAGAGGCTGGGGGTGGGGAGGCTGTGTGTGAGAGAGGCTGGGGGAGGCTGTGTGTGTGTGAGAGGCTGGGGGTGGGGAGGCTGTGTGTGTGTGAGAGAGGCTGGGGGAGGCTGTGTGTGAGAGAGGCTGGGGGAGGCTGTGTGTGTGAGAGAGAGGCTGGGGGAGGCTGTGTGTGTGTGAGAGAGGCTGGGGGTGGGGAGGCTGTGTGTGTGAGAGAGGCTGGGGGTGGGGAGGCTGTGTGTGTGTGTGTGTGAGGCTGGGGGAGGCTGTGTGTGTGGGGGTGGGGAGGCTGTGTGTGTGTGAGGCTGGGGGAGGCTGTGTGTGTGTGTGAGGCTGGGGGAGGCTGTGTGTGTGGGGGTGGGGAGGCTGTGTGTGTGTGAGGCTGGGGGAGGCTGTGTGTGTGAGAGAGGCTGGGGGTGGGGAGGCTGTGTGTGTGAGAGGCTGGGGGAGGCTGTGTGTGTGAGAGAGGCTGGGGGTGGGGAGGCTGTGTGTGTGTGTGAGGCTGGGGGAGGCTGTGTGTGTGAGGCTGGGGGAGGCTGTGTGTGTGAGGCTGGGGGAGGCTGTGTGTGTGAGGCTGGGGGAGGCTGTGTGTATGAGGCTGGGGGAGGGGAGGCTGTGTGTGTGAGAGGCTGGGGGAGGGGAGGCTGTGTGTGTGAGGCTGGGGGAGGCTGTGTGTGAGAGGCTGGGGGAGGCTGTGTGTGAGAGGCTGGGGAGGCTGTGTGTGTGAGGCTGGGGGAGGCTGTGTGTGTGAGGCTGTGGGTGTGTGAGAGGCTGGGGGAGGCTGTGTGTGAGAGGCTGGGGGAGGCTGTGTGTGTGAGGCTGTGGGGAGGCTGTGTGTGTGAGAGGCTGTGTGTGGGGAGGCTGTGTGAGGCTGGGGGAGGGGAGGCTGTGTGTTAGAGGCTGGGGAGGGGAGGCTGTGTGTGAGAGGCTGGGGGAGGCTGTGTGTGTGTGTGACACTGGGATGGGCTGTGTGTGTGTGTGAGAGAGGCTGGGGGAGGGGAGGCTATGTGTGAGAGGCTGGGGGAGGCTGTGTGTGTGTGAGAGAGGCTGGGGGTGGGGAGGCTGTGTGTGTGTGAGAGGCTGGGGGAGGCTGTGTGTGTGTGTGAGGCTGGGGGAGGGGAGGCTGTGTGTGAGAGGCTGGGGGAGGGGAGGCTGTGTGTGTGAGGCTGTGGGTGTGTGAGAGGCTGGGGGAGGCTGTGTGTGTGAGAGGCTGGGGGAGGCTGTGTGTGTGTGAGAGGCTGGGGGAGGCTGTGTGTGTGAGGCTGATGGGGACTGTGTGTGAGTGGGGGCGGGGCGATGGGATTGACAGATGGTGGGGTTGACGGGGGGGCGGGGCGATGGGGTTGGCAGAGGGTGGGGTTGACGCGGGGGCGGGGCGAGGGGGTTGGCCGAGGGTGGGGTTGACGCGGGGGCGGGGTTGACGTGGGGGGGGGCCCAGATGCTTCACCTGTATGGGGCCCTGAAATTTCTGATGGCGGCCCTGTCTTGATTCATAGATGTCCGGAGAGGAGGACTTACTCTGACAACTTCAATATGTAGGAGTTGTTTTCATAAGACAACTCCTTAAAGGGAACCTGTCAGGTGGTTTATGCTGCCCTATCTGAGAGTAGGATATCATAGAAGGAGAGAAGCCGATATCTGTGATATTCAGATTTATGTAATTTGAAGCAGGATTTCTGAGTAAAAAAATTCTGACTTGACTCCTTGAGTGACTGTAGGAGTCCTGTTTATCCCACCCACATACAGTGATTGACAGCTTTCCCTGCATCAGAGTTTGTGCAGAGCAAACTGTCAATCACTGTATGTGGGCATGGTCAGCAGCACTTCCACTTTTACAGATTTTCTCTGCTTTTTACTCAGAAATTCAGCATCAAATCATATAAACTTATATAGGGCAGCATTTACCACATGACAGTTCTCCTTTAAAGGGGTTTTCTTTCTACATCATATCTCAAATTATGGGGACAGTAAAAATAAGCAATTTTGTAATTGGTTTGCATTACTCAAGTCACTTAGTATAGCAGATATGAGCTAAACTGTGCCTCTATAGCTATTTCTGCTGCAGCTGGATGGGACATGCCCCCTTTTTCTGTGATTGGCTGACTGATATGTCATTTTTTTTTACATGCCCCATATGGGAAACGCCCCCTGTGCTGTCATTGGCTGCCTGAACTCCTTTCTTACTTCCCTCTAAGCTGTGTAAATCAAAAGTGAAACTAACTGCCTGAGATGGCTGCTGGCTCTATACTCATCTCCCAGCTCTAAGGTGAACGATCTGGGCAACCACTGACTAGCTGATCGATTCACTGTCCCCTCATATAACACAGCCTTATACCTTGTGCTCCCCCCTTATAACACAGCCTTATACAGTCTGCTCTACCCCCTGCCTGTTAACAGAAGGGAAGGAGGTGGGGGGGGGGGTGCATTCTTCACATGTGTTTCATCAGTTCAGGTTGTGTGTATAACTGATTACACCATTACAGGTGATCTGGTTATAGCAATACAGGGGCTCTAGTTACAAGGAGCTTGTGCAGCCTCTAGTTGAGAGCTCTGCAGTCATGAGAACACTGCAGGAGGGCTGCAGAGCTGACATCCTGTCCCTTCCCCTGCTTTACACAACTCTTCAGTGAGGGGAGACTCACCTCCTGGCAGGAGAGGCACGCCTTCTGAGAGGAGAGACTCGCCCCTGGATTTGAAACTGAAACACATAGAGACAGCTCAAGTGTGTGAAAGCTTCAAACGATAAAACTAGAGATGGGCAAATCGATTCTAACGAAGTGGAATTCATTTAGAATTTCAGGAAAACTTCGATTCTGAACAAATTCGAAGTTTGGGGTGATTCGCGGGAACGAAGCGTGTATTTAATTCATAAAATGGCCGCAAGCACATGGCGTTACATGGGGCAAAGAACTCTGGGAGGAAAAAGGATCACCCTCAATGACATGTGCAGAGGTGAAGCCAATCAGAGACCGGCGGGATTCTGTGACATCACCGCACTATATAAGTCCGGGCGCGACGCTGGGAGCTCACACTCCTCTCTCTTTGCCATGTTGTAGCTGCTGCAGCTGCAGTAGCTGAGATCTCACACAAAACAAATTAGTTTTTAACAGCGATTTTTGAGGGTGTGCCACAGCTTTAATCAGAGACTGTTCCTCTTCTGTTCTAATTTTGATTCAGTTTGTGGAGTATTGTAATTGAAGTCCAGTGTGGGTCCAATTTTGCTGCATATACATTTTAATGCCATCTGGTCAGTTCTGGAGCACATTGAATATCCAAGGGTTGTCTAAGCCTGTTTTTGCTTTTGTATTCAGTAAAAGAAACAGCGTTTTTACAAGCCACATGTCAGTTAATTTTTTGCTGCTGTTGTGCAATTTATATCCAAGGGTTAATTAAGCATGTTTGTGCTATTGTAGTCAGTTAAAGAAATGGTGTTTTTCAACGCCGAAGACGAAATTTTTCCTGTTGATTCCCGTAGCATAATTTATATCCGAAGGTCAATTAAGCGTGTTTCTGCTTTTGTAGTCAGTAAAATACGCTGCGTTTTAACACGCCACATACCAGTTATCCAAGTGTTACCCAAGCCTGTTATTGGGTTCATTTGGAGTCAAATACAGGGTGTGTATTTATCATATACAGATATCTTCATTAAACAGAGTCTGTAAATTTTTGAAGAAACAGTAGAGGTGGCAGGCTCTTCACATGCAAGTGGCAGTGGCACAAACATCTCTGGAGCAGGCACAGGTCGCAGCACAGTAAGGGGACGTCACAGCAGGGGTCACTCGGTGAGTCCAGAACTGCTGGTGTCATCTAGCAGCTGTGTGTTAACCAGCAACCCAAGGGTTTTTGATTGGTTGACTAGGTCATCTACTTCCTCCCAGATGACATCTGAGAACCCCAGCCAAGAGTCGGTGGGAACGTCAGACACAACCATTAGTTGCCATGGCCCGGGAACAGCTCAGTGACTCTAACCTGTCCTCAACCCGCCTCTGTCCCGTCCGGTTTCCTCAGTCAAAAATCTACTATGTAGTCTGGGCTCAGCGCCACTATACAGGAAGAATGAACAATTTGAGGACAGTCAGCAGCTACTTGGCAGCGAAGAAATGGGGCCGATATCCCCTGCTTCTTGCAGTAGGCGTCAAAGTATGGATGTGGAGAGTGGCATGGGAGGTCATGTTGTGAGGGTTCAGCCTCTGCATACCAAGACCGTTGAGGACAGCAGTGAAGATCAAACAATAATCGATGATGATGTAGCTGACCGCACTTGGGAGCCGGGTGAAGCAAGGGCTTCATCATCGTCAGGAGAAGAGGGCGTCAGCTAGCGCGTCAGGCAGCGGCGCAGCCAGCAAGTGGGTAGTGTGGCCGTGAGTCAGCAGGGTAGCAGCAGTGCGGGTCGGGAGCCAAACAGCCACAGAGTAGAAAACCCGCTTTGCAGGTCCAAGAAAATAGCGGCACAGGGGCTCAGCGAGGCAGCGGCAGTAGTAGTCACTCAGTGCGGAGCGTTGGCGATAAAATCAGCTACTCGGCGGTGTGGGAGCTGAATATGGGTATATGTAGAAACTGTGGGCAGAAAGTGAAGCGTGGCCAGGGAGCTAACGTTGGCACCATGGCCCTGCGTCAACACATGCAGCGGCCTGGGAGAAACGTGGCTCAGATGTGGTGGTCCATCCTGCCGCCGCAGCAACAGCAGCAGCGCCCAGTCACACGCATGCCATTTCAGCCAGTCAAGGCTCCACCACCTCTGCAGAAAGGAGCTGTTTCCCTTTGCCATCATCTCCCGGTCCAGATGCTCCTACTCCTCGCTACTCATGGCGCCAGCAGTCGTTCAACGAGGCGATTGCAAAGAGACAAAAGTATGAAGCCAACCATCCTACGGTGCAGAAGCGGACTGGGCTCCTGTCCAAGGTGTTGGTACTGCAGTCCCGCCCTTGCCAAATGGTGCACTCTGCACCGCTCAGAGAACAAATGGCTTGCGCCGAGCCGAGGTGGTGAGTTCCAAGCCGTAATTTATTTTCCAAAAAGGCAGTACCAGCCCTTCACAAATATGTAGAACAGAAGGGGGGCCAGTCCTTGAGCTTATCAGTTTGTTCCAAGGTGCACGGCAGCGTGGACGTGTGGAGCTGTAACTACGGTCAGGGCCAGTACATGTCCTTTATGGCCCACTGGGTGACTGTGCTTCCTGCCCAGCCACACCAACAACTTGGACAGGAGACGCCGCTTTCTCCTCATTGTTGTCAAACTGCTGCTCCTGCACCAATGTCCGCCTCCTCATCCTCCACCACCAACACCCCATCTCAGCCTCCACAAGTGCTGCTCCATCATACCACATGTGTAGGGCACAGTGGTGTCACGCAGTTCTACACCTGCCTTACCTTGGCGAACGAAGTCACACAGGGGAGGAACTGCTCCGTGTCATGCAGCAAGAAATTGATGTGTGGCTTTCTCCGCGCCAACTGCAAATCGGAACCATGGTGAAGGACAATGGGAGGAACATGGTGTCCGCGCTGCACCGAGGAGGGATGGTCCATGCGTCCTGCATGGCGCATGTGTTCAATCTGGTTGTGAAAAGGTTCCTGAAGTCTTCCACCTTTCTTCAGAAGATTCTGAAAATGGTCAGGAAACTGTGCATGCACTTCATCCATTCCTACAAAGCCGGGCACACCCTCCTCGAGTTGCAGTGGCAGAACGGCCTCCCCAAACACACGCTGATATGCGATGTTTCTACCCGTTGGAATTCCAGCCTGCACATGTTGGACCGACTGTATGAACAGAGAAAGGCCATTAACGATTTTTTGATGATCCAGGCGGACAGGAGTACTCCCCTGTGTAACTTTGATGTCAGCCAGTGGCAGCTCATGCGTGACACCTGCTGTTTGCTCAGGCCATTTGAGGAGGCCACATTATTTGTCAGTCGCCAGGACTACGGGATGAATAACGTCATTCCACTGCTTCATGTCCTGGAACAGATGCTGAAAAATCTGTCTGGGCAGGGGACTGGAGACGTGGCGACTACATCTCGCGGCCACATGAGTCCGGTGGGAACTGAACTGGAGGAGGAGGACGAGGAGGACATTGGAGCACAAGTATTGTCCGGTGAAATGAGTGTTTTTTCTATCCAGGTGACAGGAGCGGAGAAGCAGGAGCAGCTGGAGGAGGTAGATGGAGATGAGGAAGAAGAGGCAGATGACCCGCAAGCACCATGGCAGTATACAGTGGAGATGGAGGCAGGGAGTCCCTCAGAGTCATTTGTGCAGATGGCCCGCAGCATGCTGACTTGCCTGGTTAGTGACAGCCGAATAGTCACCATCTGGCAGAGGGATGACTTCTGGCTCTCCACCCTATTGGACCCTCGCTACCGGTCCAAAATGGGAGCCTTTTTCCAAGCTGCTGAGAGGGAGGACAAACTCAAATACTATAGAGAAATCCTACGTAGTCAGTTGGCCACTGCCTATTTGTAGCATGGTCCATCCTCTGAGGTTCCTCAGCGCTCACGTACCACTGCCGAGGCTGCTGTGGGAAGGTGGGGGGTAGGAGCAGCAGCAGTACCAGCTCCATAAGCAGCAACCTAAGTCTGGAGTCGCTTCCTTCACCCGCCTAGTGAGGAGGGCACTCGCCAGCAGCAGCAGGACCTGGAGAAGACCCTGAACCAACAGGTGGTGGCCTACTTGGACAGTACTCTGCCACCCCAGTTAGAAGATCCGCTGGACTACTGGGCAGCCAAACTGGATGTGTGGCCGCAACTTGCCGAGTTTGCAGTGGAGAAGCTGTCCTGCCCGGCCATTAGTGTGGCATCAGAGCTGGTGTTCAGTGCGACGGGGGCCATCGTTACCCCAAGGAGAACCCGCTTGTCCACCGGAAATGTGGAACGACTGACCTTTGCCAAGATGAATCAGGCGTGGATCGGCCTGGATTTCCACACACCAATGCCTTAGGCATCAGATTACATCAGCCATGACGCCTCACCAAAACTTTGAGAAATGAGTCTGGATTCAAAATACCTGCCTCAGCCACTATTCTGATGCCGCCATCCACCTGAAGCCACAAACCTGCTGACAGTTTCTCCATCTGCCTACCCCCATCTTTACCAGGGACTGGTATTGCCACCCACCTCCACACTCTATAACCTCATGCTGCTGCTGCTGCTGTTTCTGGTGCCGTGACCTCCACACTGTGTCATTCTGCAACTCACTGACCTCATGCTGCTGCTGCCATTGTTGCTGCTCCGGTCACTACCACACCTTGTCATTGTGCCACTCTTTGACCTCATGCTGCTGCTGCTGTTGATGCTGTCACCTCCACACTGTGTCATTGTGCCACTCTCTGACCTCATGCTCTTGTTGCTGCCGTGACCTCAACACTCTGTCATTGTGCCACTCTGTGGCCCACTCCTGTTTTTTCCACCTCCAGAATGTCATTGTGCCACTGTCTGACCTCATGCTGCTGCTGTGTCTGCTGCCGTGCCCTCCACACTCTGTCATTGTGCCACTGTCTGACCTCATGCTGCTGCTGTGGCTGCTGCCGTGCCCTCCACACTCTGTCATTGTGCCACTCTCTGACCTCATGCTGCTGCTTTTGCTGCTGCCGTGACCTCCACACTCTGTCATTGTGCCACTCTGTGGCCTACTCCTGTTTTTACCACCTCCACACTCATAACCTCATGCTGCAGCCCGGAATTGTGGAACGCCTGACCTTTTCCGATGACTAGTGGTCATATTTCCACACACCATCTGACACTCATCAGCCTGACGCCTCCTAAATTGAGAATGAGTCTGGATCATTCCTCACCACTTCATGCCGCCATCACTGAACCACAAGCCTGCTGCCAGTGTCTCCATCTGCCTACCTCACAACTGTGTATTGCACCCACCCCATCTTTAACCTCATGCTCTTGTCTGTCTGGCCGTGACCTCCACACTGTGTCATTGTGCACTCTGTGGCACTCCTGTTTTTCCACCTCCAAATGTCATTGTGCATGTCTGACCTCATCTGCCTTGCTGCTGCCCGGTCACTTCCACACCTGTCATTGTGCCACTTTGACCTCATGCTGCTGCTGTGTTGTGCGTCATCTCCACACTGTGTCATTGTGCCACTCTCTGACCTCATGCTCTTGTTGCTTTCCGTGACCTCACACTCTGTCATTGTGCCACTCTGTGGCCCACTCCTGTTTTTCCACCTCCCGATGTCATTGTGCCACTGTATGACCTCATGCTGTGCTGCTGCCGTGCCTCCACACTCTGTCATGTGCACTCTCTGTCCTCAAGCTGCTTCTTTTGCTGCTGCCGTGACCTCCACACTCTGTCATTGTGCCACTCTGTGGCCTACTCCTGTTTTTGCCACCTCCAGAATATCATTGTGCCACTGTCTGACCTCATGCTGCTGCTGCCGTGACCTCCACAATCTGTCATTGTGCCCCTCTGTGGCCTACTCCTGTTTGTGCCATCACCTCCACACTTTGTCATTGTGCCACTCTCTAATCTCATGCTGCTGCTGCTGTTGATGCCGTCACCTCCACACTGTGTCATTGTGCCATTCTCTGACCTCATGCTGCTGCTGCTGCTGCTGTTGATGCCGTCACCTCCACACTGTGTCATTGTGCCACTGTCGGACCTCATGCTGCTGCTGCTGTGGCTGCTGCCGTCACCTCCACACTGTGTCATTGTGCCACTCTCTGATCTCATGCTGCTGTTGTGGCTGCTGCCGTGCCCTCCACACTCTGTCATTGTGCCACTCTGTGGCCTACCCCTGTTTTTGCCACCTCCAGAATGTCATTGTGCCACTGTCTGACCTCATGCTGCTGCTGCTGTTGATGCCGTCACCTCCACACTGTGTCATTGTGCAACTGTCTAACCTCATACTGCTGCTGTGGCTGCTGCCGTGATCTCCACACTGTGTCATTGTGCCACTCTTTGACCTCATGCTGCTGCTGTGGCTGCTGCATTGCTTTGGACCTATCCACTCTGTCTTGTGCCACCTCTATGCCATACTCACTGTTATTTCGCCTACCTCAAGAATGTCATTGTACCACTGTCTGACCTCATGCTGTGGCTGCTGCCGTGACCTCCACATTGTGTCATTGTGCCACTCTCTGACCTCATGCTGCTGTTGTGGCTGCTGTAGTAACCTCCATACTCTGTCATTGTGCAACTCTGTGGCCTACTCCTGTTTTTGCCACCTCCCGATATGTCATTGGCCACTGTCTGACGTCATGCTGCTGCTGCGGTTGAAAGCCATCACCTCCACACTTGTCATTGTGCCACTGTCCCTCAGCACCTCCAAGCACATGGGAGTATTACAGTGGAGAGAGGAGGGAGTCCCAATACTCAATGGCTGAAAGCACTCTGTTTGTCCTGGCTAGTGACAGCTGAAATCACTTATCGGCAAGGGTTTACTTCTGGCTTCACCCCTGAACCAAATCGCTAACCGGTCCTAAAATGGTGTTTTGTCCAGCTGCTGAGAGGGAGGTACAAACTCAAGTGCTATAAGAAATCCTGTTTTGTCCAGTTTTGCAATTAACGTGTTTGAAAAACATTATTGGCCAAGGCAATTCAAAACCTCATGAGCTTCATCATTAAAATCCGAAAAATGTCCAATTTTAGAAGATAAAATGGCTAGTTTGATCCAGTTTCTGCGTGCATTTGTTGAAATGCACGTACTTCGAACCTGAATGAGACCCTACTACAGGAAATTGTTTTAGGTGCTTATTTTTCATTTGGTGCAATTAGTCATGGAATTTAGTACAAACTGGAATGGTGAAGCAAATAGCAATGCTGCAAAACTGGCTTGGATGGCTTTTCAGTCTTAAGATGTGAATCGTGTGGTCCAAATTTCAGACACGAAAATCTGCCCTCAGCTCCTCCGTTCAGCTCGTCCTGCTTATCCGTGACATACCTCTTGCTTCGTCCTTGACCACGTCTTGCCGGCTGTACTGCCTTGAGCTGCCCTAATCGCGAGTATGTGCTCTTAACGATTTTTATGTAACACCCGGCTGCCACCGCAAAAACAAGTCACATCAGGTAACGACCCCGTAGACTCCGACGCAGCAAGTAGTTTCCTTTCGTGGGCTTCTGTGAAACTAATTCACGCTCCTTGTCGGATGCTCTAAGTCCATCACCTACTTTGCTGGATTGTGGCGGTCTCTAGATAAACCTGCTCTGTGTTAATGACGTATCGTAGAATCTTAACATGCAGCTTGTTTTTTTCATGCGTTCCATGACTTTATTTAGCTGCAAATTGCTTCAGATTTTGGTCAGTTTTTAGCCCATGTCCAGTGCACAGGATTTAGAGTGAACAACTAGTCACAGTCAGGTGTCATATAAAAACAGATTTATGAAGGCAGCCCCCGCAATTTAGCAGGAAATGTCTACAGCCTACATCTAACAATGTTTTGTAACGGGTTGTCAAGTAGGCAAACAATCTGTGAGCGAAGTCGCGAACAATTTTAATGTTGCCAAGTATATCAAACGAGAATGTTCCGTTATTTACTTTCATTGCAGTGAAACACATCTCGATGGAGGGGCCCCGTATTACTTTGGGGCCTTAGTTCCAAATTGAATGTTTAGGTTTTAAGTCTCAAAGGGATAAGCTTGGAAGTTTCAGGCAGGGAGCACCAGACTGAGTGCCCATCCCCCAGGAAAAAGTGGGCATTCGCAGTTTTGATCAAAAATGTGTGTTAAGAACTTCAAATTTCTTCAAAATTCATGTATCCAAGAAATACATAGCAGAAGTGCGTTTTAAAATAGTTTATATATTTACTATGACTATCTCTTATTGTTTGTAGCATGTTGCTGGTTTTGCTGCCACAAGAGCTTGCACCTACATAAGTTTCTTTAAAATAGTTTTGTGCTGATCAATTTTTTTTTTTGGACAGATAAGACCAAAGTGGAGATACAGCATATTAGCAGAAACACCTCATACCTACCGTCAAGCACAGTAGAGGAGGGGTGATAATTTTCTCTTGTCTTTCAGCCACAGGACTTGGGCCTTTAGTTAACCATGAACTCCCTTGTTTTCCAAGCTATTCTAGAGTCAGATGTGAGACCATCTGTTGAACACCTAAAGTTTGATGAAACTGGATCATGTAACAGGACAATAATCCCAAGTGCAAACAAAACAGGTAGTAAAAGGTGCAGCTTCCAAAACGTGCAAAATTTATTTAGAAAAGTGAAAAGCCAAACATGGAACAAAGGACAAAAACAGGAAAAAACGTCTCACGCGTTTCAGGCTGTGCAACAGCCCTTAGTCCTATTGCACAGCCTGAAACGCGTAAGGCGTTTTTTCCTGTTTTGGCTTTTAACTTTTCTAAATAAATGTTGCATGTTTTGGAAGCTGAACCTTTTTCTGCCTATTTTGTTTGCATTTCCATGTGGTTGGTTCACCACAGGTTCGTTGCTTCCACCTGGTGAAGAGTGGGTGAGCTGGATTCAATGCTATAGAGAAGGGTGGACCAAAATCCCTTCAGAATTATGAAAGAGACTGATACAGAAAATAACTTATTATTATTATTATTATTATTATTATTATTATTATTATTATTATTATTTATTTTAAAGCGCCATTGATTCCAGGGCGCTGTACATTCGAGGGGGTTACATACATTACATAAGTCAAACGAGTACAGTGATAAGGGATAATGACAATTGGCACGACAGAGGGAGAGAGGACCCTACCCGCGAGGGCTTACAATCTACAATGAGGGGGAAAGAGACAGGAGTTGAGGTGCAGACATGTCTGTGGAGGAAGTAGTGACAAGTTTAGTGAAGGTTATAGGCAATCCTGAAGAAATGGGTTTTCAGGTTGCTTTTGAAGCTGGTGAAAGTGGAGGAGAGTCTGATGTGTTGGGGCAGTGAGTTCCAGAGTGTGGGTGAAGCACAGGAGAAGTCTTGGAGACGGTTGTGTGAGGAGCTGATAAGGGGAGAGCAGAGGAGAAGGTCCTGTGAGGAGCGGAGAGTGCGTGGGGGGAGATATTTGGAAATTAGGGCAGAGATGTATGGAGGGGAGAGGTCATGGAGAGCCTTGTAGGTCATGGTTAGTAGCTTGAAATGAATTCGCTGGGCAATTGGAAGCCAGTGAAGGGATTGGCAGAGGGGAGAGGCAGAGGAGTAGCGAGGAGAGAGGTGGATAAGACGGGCAGCAGAGATAAGGATGGATTGGAGGGGAGCAAGGGTGCTAGCTGGGAGGCCACTGAGAAGGATGTTGCAGTAGTCTAGGCGGGAGATGACAAGGGCATGGACCAGCATTTTTGTAGTGTCATAGCCGAGGAATGAGCGGATGCGAGAGATGTTTTTCAGGTGGAGGCGGCAGGCAGAGGTGAGGGTTTGGATGTGTGGTTTGAAAGATAAAGCAGAGTCTAGGATTACCCCAAGACAGCGGACTTGTGGGACGGGTGAAAGTGTAGAGCCGTTGACTGTAATAGAGAGATCAGGGGCAGGGTAGATTTTGGATGGTGGAAAGATGATGAGTTCTGTTTTCTCCACATTTAGTTTTAGGAGACGTGATGAGAAGAAGGAGGAAATGGAGGACAGACAGTCAGGGATCCGGGAGAGTAGAGAAGTGGCATCTGGGCCAGAGATGTAGAGTTGGGTATCATCAGCATACAGGTAACTTCACTTTACATAACTTCACATAACTTCACTTTATAGCTGCTAAGGGTGGTTCTACAAGCAATTTCAATTACACAGCACCGTTCCTCATTCATTAAGATGCTGCACCCAACCTCTTTCTCTTGCTGATGCAGCCTATTTCTTGTTTTTTACTCCCCACCTTCCATGAGCCATAACTTTTTTATTTTTCTATCTCCATAGACATTTGAGAGCTTTTATCTTGCAGGGCAATACATGATTTTTAATAGTGTTATTCATCATAACATAGAATTAACTGGGGAACAGCACACAAATTCTCAGTGGGGCAAAATGTTTGCCATGTTTGCAGGGGTTTTGTTTTATGGCATTCACTCTTCGGTAGAAATGATGAGTTATCTGTATTCTGCAGGTTAATATGATTCTGGCAATACCAAATATGTTGGGTTTTCTTTATGTTTCAGTATCGGTAAAAAAAAAAAAAAAATTGTGCTGCCACGCCATATTCTGCGAACAATAACTTTTTTGTACTTCCACCTATGGACCTGATTGAGGGTGCATTTTTTGCAAGCAGAAATTTATTTTTTTGGCTCAAAAGACTCCAGTCGTAGTTTTCCGAAATATGGTATGAACCACCCGTAAAGAAGATGATATGCTAAATGTTTTGCTTGAGATTTTGAATTTTTTCTTAAGAACCATAATCTGCAAAAAACAAAAAAGTTAAGTAAGCCTTTAACGCACTGACAGTGAAAGTCCATTTTCTGTCCTCTGCAACCGCTCAAATACTGAGAGGGGTACAAAAATAATTTTCTCATTATGCAAAGTTCCTAAACCTGGGTACATGTGGTGTTTTTTTGTTTTGTATTGCTGGTAAAGAAAAAATACCGTATATACTCGAGTATAAGCCGAGTTTTTCAGCACAAAAAATGTGCTGAAAAATCTCCCCTTGGCTTATACTCAAGTCACTGTCGGCGCTCGGGCGCTACGATGGCCCGTGCGCCGACAGGGACGCTTCAGCTATATGCATATAACTGAATGCTGAGTACCTGACAGTGACCAGGCACTGCGGTGGCCCTGGTGCTGTCAGCGATCTCTTCCCCTGAATGCAACTCTTCTGGGAGCGCATAGAGGGGAAGATACCACTGCAGAGCAGAGAGCGAGCGCTCCCTGCTCCGCAGTGGACTCCGGGCGGCCGCAGACTGCTTATACCTGCCTATACCAGCCTATAACCAGCCTATAATGATCTATACCTGCCTATACCCTGCCTATGAGGACCTATACCCTGCCTATAAGGACCTATACCTGCCTATAACCTGCCTATGGGGGCAATTACCTGCTTATAGCCTGCCTAGGGGGACATATAGCTGCCTATACCAGCCTATGGGGGACATTAAACTGCCTATACCAGCCTATATATGCCTATGGGGGACATTAAACTGCCTATACCAGCCTATATCTGCCTATGGGGGACATTAAACTGCCTATACCACCTTATCTGATTTGAGGACTTAAACGCTATACTGCTAATCTGCCTATGGGAGACATTAAACTGCCTATGTAATTTTATTTGTATCTATTTTTATTTTTAAAATTCACCAGTAGCCGCTGCATTTTCCGCCCTAGGCTTATACTCGAGTCAATAAGCTTTCCCGGTTTTTGTGGCAAAAGTAGGTGCCTCGGCTTATACTCGGGTCGGCTTATACTCGAGTATATATGGTAAATTTAATAAACTGCATGTGTTTTACCATAAATCACAATTTGGTTACTAGCAGTGTTTTATTAGGTAAAAAAAAAAAAGTTTTCACCTAGAAAAACCACACCAACAATAATTGCTTTGCAATGACATAGTTATTCAGCTTTCCACATCCAGTTTTAATCTGATTTTTGAAGTACAGAAAAAAACTGAATCAAGTCTTAAAACTAGTAAATACAACATCCAAAAGTGAGTGGTGATAGCAGGGGGGTAAAAAGAGATTATTCACATTTATTATACATTAATTTTATTTGATTTATGATTTAAAATGTCTCTAGATGCAAGTCTAAGACATTTTTAGATTGTTAAGATAAGTCAGACAGTCTAGGCGGCTGCTTGTCTAAGGGTTTAGCACTTCTGTCTTGCACAAATGAGATTGGACTGGGGCAATACCGATAACTTCTCATTGCACTTTCCATGGGATTCCGCCAGTGTCAGACTAAGATGCTTAGGGCTCATTAGGTGAGTTGATTATGGGGATCCACCCTACAGTTACTGCACATATGTCTTGGACTTAGCCCAGGCCTGCTTTTCCCTATGGGCTATTCCAACCTGGTTTTCCCTAACAACCCCATCTTCAAAATATTTTATAGAAATCAATCCGAACCAGTAACAGCAACTTTGAAGAAAGAAAAATTGTTAGTGGTAGTTCACAACAGTTTAGAATCTATTAAAATCCTAAAATATTTGAAAAGGGAATAAATAAAACAATTTAACGTCAATTTTAATATTTTTCTGCTCATAATTATGGAAATATGTTTATATGAAAGCAGTACCGGTTGATATTGCCAAGTTGTGTTCTGTAATAATCTATTTCCACTGGTAATTTGTAACTGCAGCGTCACAGTCTGGCAAAAACAGCCATGTGGAACTATTTGCAGGGATGTCTGAGCTGGATTAGTAGTCTGAACCTAGAATAACGACCTGTTTTCATTCAGTAGACATTTGTTGTTGGAGCTGGATCAACATAGTTTCACCAGAGCTTGTTTTATCCCTCAGACCTGGCAATGCTTTTAGAATAAACTGCTCTGCTTTTACGTTCTTGCCTAAAATATTCAATGCATACTCTAAACCTTTCTGTTCCTTATTCTAAAATACCCAATCTTGTCTCTTAATAAATCAGTTTTCACACATGACAATCTTCAGTAAATCTTAGCAATATCACAATGATTTCAACTTCTTTAGGTTGGTGAATTGCTTTTTTTTTAGGAATTCTGATCAAAGGTAGAACAATTGCACAGGTATTCGTACTCTGCCACTATGAACTGTTGGGGGCAGATATCCTTAAAGGGGTTGTCTCATCTCACTTAAAGGGGTTGTTTCATAGAACAGAGCAGCATTATTTCATTTATGCATCCTGTCACTTCCTGGTCAAGTTGTCTGTAATTAGCATATGAGCTCCATGTATTCAGACTTCTGCTAATTATATAAACAATCTCATTCTCCTTCTCAATCTCCTTCTCTGAAGTCCAGAGAATCTTGTGAGCTAAAGTAAACAGTAGTAATTAGTGTCTTTTGTCTGAAAGATCAGATAACACACAAGCTCTCAGGCTGCTGCCAGTTCTGTGCCCAGACCTGTGTGGACCTTCCTGTTATCAGATAAGATAAACAGCAGGGGAGAAGAAACAAACAGATCAGTAACTAGAGAAACCTGAAAGCCCTAAGAAGGTGATAAAATCATTTGCATATCCTGAACATAAAAAAATTAACAAAGCATTATATTTGGAAAACATCTTCAATTAGTGTTCCCTACATGTTGAAAGCTAAACTTTGTAGTGAGACAACCCCTTTAAAGAATACATTTAATTGTTTAATTCAAAGGCATTAGCATTCTTAGACAATGGTGGCCAGTGCATACTTCAAAAGCGCTCTGGTCCATTCACCCTCCCTTTGTGTCACTTCTTTCTCTGAACGTTCAGTACAGGAGTACATCTGAAAATTTTACCAAATTTGCGGGGCGTACTTCGGGTGTATTGCAGCGCTAATACGCCCGAAGGACACCCCACTGACTTCATGGAGACCAACGCCACAGCAACAGCCACACCAGTGATGCTATGCCGGTGTGGTAATGCAGTCTAGAACTGGGGGGCTAGGTCTGGCAACAGTGGTGGTGTTGGACCACTGTATTGTTCCCCACACTGGTGTGGCTGTTGTGTGGTGCATATATACACATATACATACACATAAACCTTGATCAGTCATATAATATTTTATCTGGAGCAATGATACAGATTTCTTAACAGACTGTAATAGTAATTACCTGCATGGTTCACTTCAGGGGCGTAACTACCAGGGTAGCAGACGAAGCAACTGCCATGGGGCCCGGTGGCTTAGGGGGTCCGCGCCCCGGGGCAGCTGCTATCACGTCTGCTCCCCCGGTAATGCCACTCCTCGGCCCGCCAGCAGTGAACATAACAGTTCACTGCGGCGGGTGCAGAGCTGTGGGACCCGGAGGGTCTGTGATGCCAGGGGGGGGCCCGCAGGCGGAAGGCTCCTCCCCTTTGCTTCACAGAGGCGATCTCTTAATTGTATGCACGTCCATGCGACTCGCATACAATTAAGATGAACGGCGGGGCAGGGAGAGCTTTTGCGCCCCCTTTCCCCTGCCGTACATAGCTCCGCAGGCGGTGTGGCGGAAGTGACGTCATCCGCGCCGCCTGCCGAGCTTCCCTGTCCTCGCCCCAAGCCTAAAGCAGCAGGCTTGGGCCGGGAGGAGACGGAGACGCCGGGGGAGCCCGGCCAGGTAAGTAATTAGCTACAGGGGGCCCAAATTCTTGAGGGGGGGGGGGAGAACTATGCCTACAGGGGGCCCTAATGCTTGGAGGGGGGAGAAACTATTTCCTACAGGGGGCCATAATGCTTGGGGGGGAACTATGCCTAAAAGGGGGCCCCTAAGCTTGGGGGGGGAGGAAACTATGCCTACAGGGGCCCTAATGCTTTGGGGGGGAACTATGCTACAGGGGGCCCTAATGCTTGGGGGGGGGAAATATGCCTACAGGGGCCCTAATGCTTGTGGGGGGGGGGGAGAACTATGCCTACAGGGGGCCCTAAAGACAGGGGGGAACTATGCCTACAGAGGTCCCTAATGACTGGGGGGGGAAATATTTGCATACAGGGGTCCTATCTACAGAGGGGGGGCTATTCGCCTACAGGGGGGCCCTAATCTACAGGGGGACTATTCTGCCTACGGGGGGGCCAAAAAATACAGGGGGGACTATTATGCCTACAGGGGGGCACTAATATACAGGGGGACTATTCTGCCAACAAGGGCCCTAATCTACAGGGGGGGACTATTCTGCCTTTCAAGGGGGCCTTAATCTACAGGGGGAAATATTCTGCCTACATGGGGGCCCTATCTACATGGGGGGGACTATTCTGCCCACAAGGGGGGCCCCAAAACTCCAGGGGGGACTATTCTGCCTACAAGGGGCCCTAATCTACAGGGGGGACTATTCTGCCTACAAGGGGCCCTAATCTACAGGGGGGGACTATTCTGCCAACAAGGGGGCCCTAATCTACAGGGGGGACTATACTGCCCACAAGGGGGCCCTAATCTACAGGGGGTGGACTTATTTCTGCCTACAATGGGGCCCTTATCTACAGAGGGCCCTATTCTACCTACAGGGGTGGCCTAAGCTACAGGGGCTCCCCAATACTATCTACATGGAAACCCTAAGCTACCGCCCGGGGGCCCGAAGCTGCCTACGTCTCCCCAAGCTACCTAGCTACTGCCCGGTGGGTGCCTAGCTAAACCCGCCGGGGCCCGTTGGGACGACATACCGACTGGGGGAGCCCCATAATTACCAGGGGGTAATTCTTACCATTTGGACCATTATGGAAGGGGAGTTTGTACATGGGGGGAGAGGGGAACTCAGTTGGGAAAATGATAAAACAAAAGTGAGAAGTCTCAGGTGTTTGTGCTGTAAATTCTACAGGGACGAGTGGTGGACAGAGTAAGTCATCATTGAGGTCTGGACCAAATAGAGAAGAAAAGGGAAAGTGAAAAACTCCTCAGACAAGACGTCACCTGTGAGGCCCTAAATGTAAGTGAACTATTTGCAAAGCACCTGTATACCTGGTATCTACCACTATATGGTCACTGTATGGTGGTTATATACAGTCTGCAGAGCCTGTGTACATGGTACATAAACTATTGGTCACTATTGGCAGTACTATTGGTCTTTGTGTACGGTCAGTAATATGTGGGGGTTTTATTTAGTCACCCTTTTGGTCATGTTCTGGCGGTATAATCAGGTCCATATGTAGGAGTGTTATTGGTAATGTTGGTCTAGGTATAGTGGGATTTGTTTCGTAGCAGTATGATGGTGAGATGTATGGGGGGAGGTATTTACCCTTGAATTATCTAACAGCATGTCCTGGTAAAAAAGTTCGTGGTCAGGGAGGTGGGCAAGGAGGAGGGGGGGTGGGGGGGGGCCATCCAAAAGTTTGCTTTGGGGCCCTGGCTTCTCTAGTTACGCCCCTGGTTCACTTAATATGTGGAACATGAAACCTGTTTCTGTAATTTGAGTATTTTTTAAAAAAAATCCTTTTTTTTCAATAAACAAAGCTTTTATCTAATCTTATGTAAAATAAATCTTTCTCAATTATGAGATATTGTATTGTCTTTGGCTAACAAAATGCTTACTTAATACCAACATGAAGTATTTTTCAAGGAAAAAGCTCAAAAAATATCAAGTGGAATAAATATTTTTACAGTAGAAATAATCTTGGCAGGCTGTTAGAATTTTACCATCCTTAGAACAAAAGTTAGGAATCTGAAACCCTGCAGTGTGTTTAAATAATATGACTCCCAATCATATGCTTTGAATCAACATTTTCCAAATATTTTCAACCCCCTTCCTCCTTCCAAAAAGAGGTATTATGTTTTTTTTTTCTTGTACTCCCAAAATTAATTAATAAAAATTAAATACGTATATACTAGTAATTGTAAACATACTCCAAAATGTGATCCAAAATGCAGAGAGCTATTAAAGGTCCTTACACTAAAACCTATGGAAAAAACAAGGGAAACCAGCTCTTCCAAGAATGCAATGTAGGAGGCACAGATATGTGTGAACATACCACATTTCAGTACAGAAAGCAGAAGAACTCCAGAGTGCCATATAAAAATGTGCAAATTTATTGAAAATTTGAAAATTAAAACTTGAAGTAAACTAACAAAAAACAGGAAACATAGAGGAGTAAAATACTCTGAATCTACTCAAGTCTATGTATATAATATTATACTTTTTATATTTTAGGAGTATAGTAAAATGTTTAAAGTTACAGATCCAAGGCCTTATAGTATGTTCACACGTGCTGGGTGTATTTTGGCATGTAATTGGGCTGCAATACGTCTTCCCTGACGCCTAGTGAACGGGTAAAGAAAGTGACATGTCACTTCTTCCCAGCGTTTATGCGCATGTCAATGGGGCCGGTGCCCAGTGCTTTGAAAATACGCGCTGATCAGCGCGTACTTCCAAAGCACCTGGCGTATTGCGGCGCGTACTATACACGCCACAATACACTGTGTGAACATACCCTTAGACCAAGACAGTTTTCATACATGAAGCCCACAGTTATTTGAGTATGTTCACATGACAGATTTTGATGCATAGTCTGCATCAGATTCTGATTTGTGTCAGCGCAGACAACATGGAATTTTGAAAAAAAGAAAAAGTGACATGTCAGTTCTTGACACAGGATCTGTGTAGAATACACGTTTAATCTGCCAATTGAAGTCAATAGAAATTTAAAAAACTTCATGTAAAACTCACATTAAAATATTTTGGTGCAGATTTTACATGCCTTTGTGCATGGTTTCGCACCAAATCACAACAAGCCTAACTGAGCTGTCTTTTGTAAAAAAAATTCTGCTGAAAATATTTGTATATAATAATAATAATAATATTTATTTTATATTATTCTTTAAAAAATTATCAAAATCCTCATTTATATTATAAAATCTGTGTGATAAAATATGTTAAGGAAATATACAGAATTGTCATGGGGACATCTAGCTCCAGGTTCACATGATTACACAAATAATTGCCACTATTAAAGCCAAGTACATTTTTTGATGTATTGATAATTGCTGTTGATGATCTCCATGAAAAACTTTTCATAAAAACAGTAGTCTCTTTGCAGTGCAGCCTCAGGCTATAATCTCATGAAATCATATCATATCAACACATTTTTCACATTTTCATTGTGCTTAAAGGGGTTTTGCCACGATGTCATGTTGACGTGGGATCCTCCAAAATGGGTTTTTAATCACTTTTCTAAATATATGTGATTACAAAAATTGCAGTCTGAGAGAGCTACAGCCTTCCTTACATGCCCTTGGTTACTTCAAAGTTTGTATTAGATACGGCCTGACAAGAGCTGCTGGACGGGCTTGCGCAGAGAGGGCTTCTTATCTGATGAGACTGAGCTGCAGAAGTTTTCAAGGCACCGGGTAGCAATATGTTTTCTTTTGTATACAGAATAAACTAGTTGTAGTGTGATTAGATCCCTGCTTTATCTGACGACAGAGAACATGAAGGAGCTTTCAAGCTGCTGAGGAGAAAAACTGTTGTCTTTTGTATGCAGAATCCACAAGTTGCAGTTTGATTATTTCAGTGAACATGTCATACGATCCCTTATGCAGCTTTGTGCTCTGGCAGTGTGCGTCTCTCTCTCTTTCAGCTCCGTGATTTGTTTACATTAGCTTCTTAGCAGATAAGGCTCCTCCTGGCAAAACCCCTTTAAGCCCCTTAAAGACTGGGCCTATTTTGAACAAGCATTTTTTTTCCCAAGTATATTTCTGTCAACGTAATGTACAAGGGCCCATTTTAGGTTGTATACAACTCATCCAATAATAAATTAACCATTTATGTTCACCATGCAGTATAAGTAACATGCTATCTTTCTTCTATGGGTTGCTACAATTGCAGGTATGCTAGATATATTTATTGTGTTTTACTAGTTTGGGACAAAATCATTTTTAACTATATAGCAGGGTTTAACTTGATGGTGATATCACAGCTTTTTGAGTTATCTGATCTTATCTCGCAACAAATGCCATTGAAAAGCATTGAAAAAGTTTAGATAAATTAAAGGGGTTGTCTCACTACAAGGATTGCTTTTTATGTTAAAGATCTTGCAAAAACAAGTCACTTTGCCTAAATATCACGGTGTGCTTTTTTGTCACATTTAGCTATGCTATATGTGTATGTTGCCATATTCTGACGCCTGCAGTTTAATTGCTCTGTTGATGTAGCTGTGCTTCATAGAATTCTGTGGTACATGGGGCATATTGATAAACTTTTAATATATTTTTTGGATTTGGGAGGATGGAAAAATAAGCAATATTGGCATTGTTTCCCATATTTGTTTTACAATGTTCACTCTTTATTATTCAGGTTGCTATGATCGTGGCAATATGTTATATGTGTATTTTTCATTCTACTTTCAAAATACAATAAATTTGATGTAAAAATCTGTTTGTTCCTGTTTTTCTTTTATTATAATTTAATGGAACTTTTTTTTTTCCCAGACTCACTAGCACTTTTGGGATGTCATTGGGTGACAGAGGGATTTAAGTGGTTTGATAGAGGGCGGGGCCCTTTGTCAAACCACTTGAATGCTTTGGTCGCTATTGACTGTGGAATCTAAGCAGTTAAACAGATGAAAGTCATCGTCGGTCCCAAATGTACAACAGGCGTCCCACTGTCAGTTACAAAAGTCATGTCTACACGATCAGAATCATAAACATGTACATCGATTTATGGTTACTTGACAATGCCTCTGACTTGCAATTTTGAGTATAGTGGTTAAAGGACCTTTCAGTAAGTTTTCTGTAGGAAGAGTTTAAAGATGCATACATTGCTAGCTGCTTTATTAAAAAAATATGTATAGTAATATATAGTAATCCTTTTTGAATAGTTTCAAATGCAAAAATTACATTACTGAGTCAGAGCTAAATGACTGTATACTGCCTTTGTACATATTTATTAGTACATGAAAGCTATAAGTTGACAGGAGCATAGAAAATAGGCACACTGAGATGCAAAAGACTTGTATCATATATTATTATGAATACTTACACACTACATTCAACAATAAAGTATGCAAGGTAAAGCAGGCTGATTAATCCTAAGAACTGTTTGTGACTCATTTTATCTGATGTCAATATCCAATCTTAGTATTATCTATACAGTGATCCCTCAACATATAATATTAATTGGTTCCAGAACAACCATTGTATGTTGATACCATAACTCGATGGAAAATTTGTAATTGGTTTTGAATCCCCAAAACGTCACCCAACAAAATGGAAAATGAAGATTAAAGAAAATTAAGCAGATAACTGGGGAATGGAGCATCTTAGTTATGAGTAGAGGTTAGTAGAATTGAAATTATTTAGTCTTGAGAAAAGACGGCTTCGGGGGGACATGATTAATTTATATAAATATATAAATGGTCCCTACAAAAAGTATGGGGAAAAATTATTTCTTGTAAAGCCCGCTCAGAAGACAAGGGGACATTCCCTTCGGCTAGAGAAAAACGGATTCAATCTCCAGAGGAGAAAAGTGTTCTTCACTGTAAGAACTGTAAATCTGTGGAATAGCCTGCCTGAGGAGCTGGTCACAGCAGGAACAGTTGGGAGTTTCAAGAAAGGCTTAGATATCTAGATGAAATGAAAGAATATTAATGCGTATGTAGTTATGTAAAATTCTGGATCGCTGCTGGTGGCGGCTCTGGGGTCAGAGATGGGGTTCCCCCTGGAGCAGATTGGTTCTTGCCTTGTGGGTTTCAGGGCATTAACCAGTGCGGAGGCTGGACTTAAAATCCTTGTCTCCCTCCTTTCACCCACTTTTTCCCCACCCTTGGTTGAACTTGATGGACATGTGTCTTTTTTCAGCCGTACTAACTATGTAGCTGTGTACCTAATTCAGATAAAGCAAGTCCTTACATATAACATGAGAAATAGCTGCTGGAAGCTGGAAATCAATTTCTGTATTGGACAGCTTCTTTGGGTTATGTATAGAGATGAGCAAATCTATTCTAACGAAGTGGAATTCGTTTAGAATTTCAGGAAAAATTTGATTGTGAATGAAGCCGACGTTCATAGTGATTTGTGGTAATGAATCTAAAGTGTCTGGCGTGACATGGGGCAGAGAACTATAGGAGGAAGAAAGGAACGGACTCAATGACATGTGCAGACAGGCAGCCAATCAGCAGCCAGCCAGCTTCTGTGTCGTCACAGCCCTATAAATAGGGCAGCCATGTTAAATTCTGCCACTTGTCAATGTGTCTCGTGTGCACAAGCGTCTCTCTGTAGCAGCACTAGTTTGCACTCTGTGCAAAATACTTCCAATTTTTGAGTTACTTGGGTGAAATACCTTTCAAATATACAGGTGTGTGTCATATACACATCTGTTTCTGAACCAGCATTTTTTATTTTGGAATATTGGCATCTGTGGCAAAGAGTTAATTTTTTCACTCATTCTGGGGAACTCTGTGTCAAATCCAGTGTGTGTATTTATCCCACACACACACACATCTCAAATCCATCCAGTTAAGTCTGTAGGCATATTGCTATCTGTGGCAAAGAGTAAATTTTTTCACTTATTGTGGTGATTCTGGTAAACGCTGATACATATATAGCCCCCCTCACCCCTCCCGAAAGAATGGAGAGGGTGTCGGCAGTAATTTTGCATTTAAATTATTATTTTTATTATTATTTATTTTAGAGCGCCATTAATTCCATGGCGCTGTTCATTTAGGGGAATTACAAAACTTTACAAATATTGAACAAATACAATGGTGACAAAAATGACTAGAAACTGAAACAGAGGGGAAAAGAGGACCCTGCCGCGAAGTTTTACAATGTACAAGGAAGAAGGGAGAGACAAAAGGGTTTGTGGGGCAGACATGCTTGGGGGCCCGGTTGTAGTGGTTTGGGTGGGGTTAATGGGGGTTTTGTAGGCTATCCTGAAGAGATGGGTTTTCAGGTTGCTTTTGAAACTGGTGAAAGTTGGGGAGAGTCTGATGTTTTGGGTTATGAGTTCCATGTGTGGTGAAGCACGGGAGAAGTCTTGGAGACGGTTATGTGAGGAGCTGATGAGAGGGGAGCAGAGGAGAAGGTCCTGTGGGAGCGGAGATTGCGTGAGGGGAGGTATCTGGAAAATTAGGGCAGAGATGTATGGAGGGGAGAGGTTTATGGAGAGCCTTGTAGGTAAGGTTAGTAATTTGAATGAATTTGTTGGGAAATTGGGCAGCAGTGAAGGGATTGGCAGAGGGGGAGGCAGGGAGTAGCGAGGAGAGAGGTGAATCAGACGGGCAGCAGAGTTTAGGATGGATTGGGGGGGAGTGGGGGTTTGCTAACTGGGAGGCCACGAGAAGGATGTTGCAGTAGTCAAGGCGGGAGATGACGAGGGCGTGGACTAGCGTTTTAGTAGTGTCAGAGTTTGAGGAATGGGCGGATGCATGAAATATTTTTCAGGTGGAGGCGGCGGGCAAGGTGAGGGCTTGGATGTGGGGTTTTGAAGGATAAAGAGGAGTCAGAGGTTACCCCAAGGCAGCGGACTTGTGGAGCTGGTGAGAGGGTGTGGCCCTTAACCGTGATAGAGAGATCAGGTGGAGGGGTAAAAGAGGGACGGTGGAAAAAATGATGAATTTGTTTTATCTACATTTGGTTTTAAGCGACGGGAGGAGAAGAAGGAGGAAATGGATGATAGGCATTTTGGGATCCGGGAGAGAAGGGAGTTAATGTCAGGACCGGAGATATAAAGCTGGGTGTCGTCCGCGTACGGTGGTAGTTAAGCCATGCGAGGCTATGAGCTGACCCAGACCAAGAGTGGGAGATAGAGAAGAGGAGTGGGCCTAGGACAGACCCCTGAGGGACACCAACAGCGCGCGGGTGGGAGGAGGAGGGGGTGCAGGAGTGAGAGACACTGAATGTCCGTTCAGAGAGGTTTGAAGAGATCCAGGAGAGGGCCAGGTCCATGATGCCGAGGGAGGAGAGGATTTGTAGAGGATGGAGTGGTCGACAGGGAATCAAAGGCAGAGGACAGGTCTTGGAGGGAAAGGACGGAGTATGGCGTGAGGCCTTTTAGCAGTTACTAGTCGTTGGTGACCTTGGTTAGGGCAGTTTCAGTGGAGTGGTTGGGTCGGAAGCCTGATTGGAGTGGGTCAAGGAGAGAGTTGGAGGAGAGGTGGGAGGACAGCTGAAGATAGACGTGCTGCTCGAGGAGTTTTGGGTGCAAAAGGGAGCAGTGAGATGGGGCGATAGTTGGACAGTGAGGAGGGGTCGAGAGATGGTTTCTTAAGGATAGGTTTTGATGGTCCGGTTTTTTAAGAGAAGACGGGAAGATGCTAGAGGTTAATGATAGATTGAAAAGATGGGTGAGGGCTGGAATCATTTTGCCCTTCCTTTGATCTGTCATTGTCCACTTTCAATCGGTCAATAATCCATTAGTATTGCTAAAGCCAAAAAGAAACAGGAGTTAATCCATAAAAGAGATAACAAGTAAATGGAATATTTGCATGTTTTCTGTGTATCCACTCCTGCTTTTGGCTACCTAATCATCAGACAATTCTGATGTAAACATCCTTACCATGTCATACTGGCTTTATGGCTTCTCCGAAGTCACAATCAGTTGTTTTTATCCTTTTCATTCCTTCTGACAGATTAAAAAAAGGGGAAAACCAAACATAGTGGCAACATCATAGAGTCAGTCAGTTGGCAGCAGCATGAGTAAGCCCCAGAGTTGCACAATGACAGATTGTGGAGGTAACAGCAGCATGAGTAGGCCACACAGTGGCACAATGATAGATTGTGGAGGGTGCAGCAGCATGAGTAGTTTACAGAGTGGTACAATGATAGATTGTGGAGGGGACAGCAGCATGATTAGTTTACAGAGTGGTACAAGGACAGATTGTAGAGGTGGCAGCAGCATGAGTAGTTTAAAGAGTGGCACAATTACACAATGTGGAGGTGGCGGCAGCAACAGCAGCAGCATAAGGCCAGAGAGTGGCACAATGATGTAATTTTGAGGTGGCGGCAGCTAGTTGATATAACGAGAAGGTGGCGGCAGCAGCAGCAGCATAAAGCCAGAGAGTGACATGGTGACATAGCCTGGAGATGACAGCAGCAGCAGCACCATGAGAAGACCTGAGTGATGAGGTGGCAGCAGCATCAGAAGGCTACATAATGGCCCAGTGAAGAGTGGGAAAGTGGGTGGCAATACCAGTCCCTGGTGAAGGTGGTGGGTGGTAGAAAGAGCAGCTGGCAGCAGATGTGTGGCATCAGGCAGGTGGCAGCATCAGAATAGTAGCTGAGGCTGGAAGCCAGAGCAATCCTGACTCATTAGTCAAAGTTTATGTGAGGCGACAGGGCTGATCTAATCTGATGCATCAGGCATTGATGTGTGGAAATCCTGGCTGATCCACGTCTGATTCATCTTGACAAAGGTGAGTCTCTCCACATTTCGGGTGGACAAGCGAGTTCTTCTTGGGGTAACTATGGCCCCCACTGCACTGACTCTCCACCTTGGCTCGGCACAAGCCATCAGTTCTCTGAACGATGCAGAGTAAACCACTTGGACAGGGGCATGGTCATCTTCGGTGTCTTAGGATGGCTGAATGAATACTGCTGTCTCTTGGCAATCGCCTTGGTCGACAACTGCTGGGGCAATGAATGGTGAGGAGCAGGAGCATCTGGACCGGTAGATGATGTGAAAGATAGACTGCTCCCTTCCACCACATCTGAAGCATGGTTCTCCCAGGCCACTGGATGGTGACACTGCATATGTTGACGCAGGGCCGTAGTGCCAACATTAGGTCCCTGGCCACATTTCACTTTCTGCCCACAGATTCTTCATATATCCACGCATTTCAAAGGTGTTTCACCTTTGAAAAAAGTAACTCTTTGGCGCAGAGAACAATATCCCAAAATAATAACCTGCCTGTAATGGAGATGTGTGTATGTGAGAAAAACACACTGTATTTCAAATATAGTTTACCACAATAAGTGAAAAAAGTAACTCTTTGTAGCTCTACATGTATCAGCGTTTAACAGAACAGGTTCTGTCATAATCTGTGGAATCATCTGATGATGGTGTAAAAGGAGTGTGCGCTTTGACGCTATAGTGGGATCTTGGCCCTCTGCTCAGTTCTTTCTAGCTGGCGCTGACATTACCCTGTCAGGCTGCATTCCCACTTCAGTTATTTGGTCAGTTTTGATCCTGTAACTGCCCAGATAAGTGAAGTGTGAAGTGATTCTTAGAGCGGTGCCTGTCATCTGCATGTCATACTAAATCACAGCATTGTTTCAATACCAAACCACACTCCCTATGCATATTTCTGCATGACACAATGTTCTACAACACCCTACAGGCTATATGCAGCCAGGAAATAGCTTTTTTTTAACGTGATTCATCGTGAATAAATTCTGATTGAACCGAATTTATGGGAAAAATTCTACAAATCAGCCGAATCGAATTTTTGAGAAATTCGCTCATCTCTAGTCATGTACTTTGTTTACAATATACCAGCAAAAAAGAAAATTGGGTGCCCTCACCAGGTGCCCAAAAGAACCACTCAATTTGGCACATTTAAAGAGCAGTACAGGACATTTAGTACCTCAATGCACTGTAGAGGGGTGCAACTAGACCACCAATCACTACATGCCCTTTACTAAAACAAGGGTTTAAGATGTGCAATGTTCATGATTATTGGCAAAATCAGTGCTGGAGTCATTGTATGCTGAAACAAAACTCAACATACAATGTTCCAAGAAAGACCATTGCATGGAGAATATATTGTATCCTAAGGCCATTGTAACTCGATGGCTCACTAAAATTATAGATGGTATAAATTATAGACAAGTATAAATATTAAATGGGTGTGGAAATAAAAACAAAAATCTCCAGAAATTCACAGCATCTGTATATTCCACATTGTATGCAGTGCAGGAAAAAGCCATACACCTGTACATGAAGAATCCCAAAAGCATCGAATATAGTTGCTCTCAGCACTTGTATGTAAGAAAAGTAAAACTTACATTTATTTCTTCCCAATAAAAAATATAAAATCAGAACAACGAAAAATACTTATTTACATGTTTCGAGCCTCATTGTGTGCTTTTAAATGTAATCAAAATAACGAAACAGGAATCTTTCTTAAATAGCTACACCAACAGCTGAGCATCAACCCTTGACATTAAAAGACGGATATAAACATGCAGTTATATCAATAGATTAAATACAGTATAAACATATGGGGTCAACACCCAAATGTGAATGCATTGTGTTAAAATCTGTAAAAAAATTAAAAAACGCCCTAAAATTTTGAATTTTAAAAGGCTTCGCGTTGGTAAATCGTTTGTGGCTTTTAGATAGCTAACACACTTAACCAAATTACTTTGATGAACTTCACAAAAGTACTTGGAAGCTCCTGAAATGTAAACCGAGTCAGGAAAAGGTCTTAGATTTTTCACGTTTCTATGTGTAAGCTTTTAGAAGTATGCAATTTACTGTATGTTGCTTTTTTGAACAAGAGACCATAAAAACAACACATTTACTCTGAAAATTAATAAAAGAATCTTATATCGTTTGTTGATAGCTGCAGATGTAAAATAAGTGGCCTTGATAGCATATTGGCATAAACCACATCTATTATACGATACATCTATGGAATTTGTAGAATTTAGCTAATTTGAAGCAGAATGGGAGGGATAGCTCTCAATATACAAAGAGGGAGAAACTATTTCTCCTATGGTTCAGGGTCTTTTAGAAATAGATTTGCCTCCATCTTGTAACATGCTTTAATATAGGATCAACCGACAACATTGGTAAGCATTTACATTTTAAACCTATAATTTTAGAATATTGCTCATTAGATTGGGTGATAAAATGACAGATGTAAAGATTTAGAACCATACAAAAGATCCAGTGTGAACTCAGTCCAGTGTGAACATTGCCACCAAAAACAGGTGCAGAAGAAATTTTCGTGGAATGGGTGTGAAACCTAAAAACCTAATTGTTTAAATTATCATTGACATATATGACAAATTCTGGCATGGAAGACACCAGATCCTGCCAAATTACCAGAAGATGTCAGATGAAAAAACACCCATGAGATATAAATATTGGCCAAGGAAGACGAGAAACATGACCCCATCGAGAAACCCTGAATCTGTTTATAATGCTTCTGATTAAAACAAAAATAATTATGATGAAGCAAAAAGTTGGTAACCATAATAATATATTATTGAATATTACATTTAGTGTACTTGTTTAATTGATAAGTAAGGGCTATAAGGACTCTATTGTGTGGGATAGCCGTATATAGTGCAATAACATTGCATGTAACCCAAGAAGAGATAGATGGCCACGTAAATTTATCCATAAGTTTAAGAACTTCACAAGAATCACGAATTTAGCTGTGTGAATGAAAAACTAGTGGGTTTAAAATGTTTTGAAACCAAATTAATTTTTTTTAAAAACAGAACCCATATCTGTTGATAGGTCTAAGCGGAAGAGGAAAAATGTTTTTCTGAACTTTATGGAAGGCGTGAAAAATGGGGATTTTAGGAAATTTAACAATCATATATTCCTTCTGTTTCTGATTCAAAATCCCCAAAGAACCCTCTTCAACTAAATTCCCTACCTGTTGACCAAACATTAACATGGGATCAGATTGCAAGATACGATGCAAATTTATTTTTAAAGCCCCTACCTTGGGGAAAGTTTTCTCCAGTTTGTACAGAAAATGGAGACATCTCTCCATTTTGCTTTAAAATTTATTAAAATTACAGAATGCCCTAGATGTTTAAATAGATTGATTATCCAATATGTTATCCATGGGGCCACTCATTTTTCATTGCGTTTCGAAAAGGTTAATCTACTTTCTTTTTTTTAAAATCTCCGACATTTGATATAAGTTTATATCATATTCGGGTAGGGATCGTATGGGTTCAATCCAGCTGCACATTACAGCTCATTTTCAGAAGTAAATCAGAGAAAATTGATTGGACCCATTTAACCCTTTTAGATGTCACTGTCAAATGCGACTGCCGAAGCTAAGAGATAGACATTGGCACCCTGCGATGCGATCCTGGGCTGCTGATGGGTGCCATGTCGACCTGAAAGCACAATAAAAGCTTCCAGGTTGTCTCTTATGTCACCATTTCAAGAGGGCACACCCAGGCATGGTGATTGACAGCTACAATACATAGCAGTATAGTAATGTATTGCTATGCATTATAGCAGTGATCTAATAGATCGCTGAACAAAGTCCCTTATGGGGACAAGTAAAAAAAAATGGCAAATGGCAAATTTTGTTTATATTTTCACAACGTTTTTATATTTTTCACAAATACTCTAGGTCCCCAGGACTGACTGTGCAACCGTTCCCCGGGCTCTGTAGGGTCATCAAAGTCATGATCACCTGACAGAGCAGGGGAAAGCCCTTTGATTATGCTGTGGTCACAAACCATGGCAATCAAAGGGTTAAGCACCGGGGAATGGAGGTTTCCCCCCACTCCCCGCTGCTTGCAGAGGCTGTCGGGTGCCGGAAACCCTGATGTCGCTGCATACGAATGACCTGAAATGCCCAAAGCCAAGAGTCGGCAGGCAGTCGTTAAGGGCTTAAAGCACAATGTGTCACGAGAAAACAATCTCTGAATCACATGAATAGGTAAAAGTATCAAGGAGTTATTCCCACATAGACTTATATATGTCAGATTTTAAACGTGGAGCTCTGTCTGGAAGGTCAAAACTGTCTGCGTCCTTAGAAGGTTTATTGTCAGAGTAAATATGTTGTGTATATTACCTCTTGTTCAAATTGCAATGTACAATACATTGGCTGTAGTTCTAGATGCTTGCAGCATAGAATACGTGAGCATTTCTATGACTGTATGCATCTGAGCCGCATCACATTTCAGGAGTTTCCAAGCACTTTTGTGGGGTCTATCAGGGTAATTTGAAAGGGTTTAATGTTTTCACAAACTGAATAGAGCTGGTGATTGGAGAAAACCTTTTGGATCCTTACTTCATATTCTAGATATCCACAAGGTCTTAATTATAGGACGGATTTAGTGTATATTTACTGATTTTATGACAATGCATTAATCTATTTGGATGTTGACACTAATATGTTTTATCCTGTAATTAATCTATTTATTTGCATGTTTATATCCTTCTTGTAATATGAAGGGTATCAGCTGTTGGTTTAGCAATTTAATGAAGTTTCCTGTTTAGTTATTGTGATTACATTTCAGAGCCCAGATTGAGGCTCGAAACGTGTAAATATGTGTTTTCTGTTGTTCTGATTTTAGATTTTCTTTATTGGGACAAAATAAATGTAAGTTTTTCTTTTCATACATATGAGTGCTGGAAGCAACTATCTTCTTTGCCTTATAAATATTAAATGTAATTCTGAAGTAAAAACCATAAAAAAAAAAGCATTTACTGATACAATTATCCCACTATGTTTTTTTAGTAAAATATAAAATTTACGAATTTAGTAAGAAAATAATAAAAAAATCTGTTATTATTTTGGTATCTTAAAATCAAATATATTTAATAATGTAGAAATTATAGCACTGTACTACACAAATTACATTGGTTAAACAAACAAAAAGGTTTCCATCCCATTCCAAAAAACTTTTTAGAATAAGGGCTTTGACATTGTCTAAGTTTTTTTTGGGAATAGGTTTTTACATGGTTAGTATCATTGGGACGGGGACTGATAAGAATAGTGGCAATCATACTGTGAATTGTTAGTGCTATAAAAGGAACAAGAATAAATAAGTAATAAGATAAGCAATAAATAAGTAAATATATATAAACCGATAAATAAATTAACCAATCACTAACCTTTGGTATCTTTCCTTCCTTTAAACATGCAAACCCACACCATCCTAAAAAACCATTCTTTACCCTCCTTTTTTCCAACTATAGCCCATCTTTTCTGCTTTTCCCTTTTTTTAAAATTTTTTTGAACAACACCTCTGCTTCAAATGTACTCCATCTGTCCCCCCCCTCTCTTCTTTTCCCCCTGCAATCTGGTTTCCGATCCAATCTCTCGGAAACTCCCAAACCAAAAATCCCATGCCTTTGGGGAACTGCTAAACCCCACGTCCACTCTTTTTCTCCTCTTAGAACATTTTTCTGCCTTTTTAAACTGTTTACCATTCCCTTTCCCGCTAAAATCCTCTCATTTTCCCTTGGAAACACAGGGCTTGGCCCTTTTAAAAGGGAACCTGAAAATCCATCTCTTTTAGGACAAACCCACAAACCCCCCTGTCACTAAAATCCTCCACAAAACCCTGTTTTGCCCCCCACCTTCTGGGCTCTTTCCCCCCTTTCCCTTTTTAGATTGTAAGCCCTTTTCAGGGAGTGTCCCCCCTTTTCCCCCATTGTTAGACAATGTTGTCCCATTTACTTTTTTAAAAGGGTTTTGTAATTTTAACCCCCCTTTTAATGTAAAAACGCCCTGGAATCAATGGCGCTCTAAAAAAAAATAATAGTAATAATAATAATAAAAAAACCCGACAAAAATATAAATTGTAAACTAGTTAGTTAGGGAAAAGAGGAGTAAACTCACATGCCATAAAAAATTCATGTTAATTGATAAAACCTAAATGGGGGGGGTGCAAAACTGTATTTGGGGATTTAAAAATGGCCCGGGAAAAAGGAGGAATAAATTTAAAATAGGGGGCTGGGGGGGAGAAAAATACACAAAGCGTGCAAGATTTGGGGAAGATGAGGGCTGGGGAAATTTGTAAAAAAATCAGGGGGGGGGTTTGGGGGGGAGGGGGTTTTAGCCCAAAAAGTTTAAAAAAAATAGGGAGCAAAAAAAAAAGACGAAAAAATTTTCTAAAAATTTCATGTAACCCAAAAGGGCCCGAAATCTGACCAACAAAATAAATGAACTAAAATTTTTTTAATTTGCAAAAAGGGCAAAAAGAAATAGTGGGGAAAATTAACATGGCTGGATGAAAAGCCCGGGACTGGGCGGGAACTTTTCAGGGTTACAGGGCTATTTAGAAGGGGGCCGGGAAACACCGGAAGGGGGGAGGTTTTCGGGCCTCTATTTAAAATCCTGTCTGGGAAACCCAAAATGCGGGAAAGAAAATAAAGGAAAAGGGTAATGGGAAAAGGGGGGAAACATTAAGGGGGAAATTTTACAAAGGGGGGAATAACATAAATAATTTAATTTGGGGTCTTCTATAGGCCCCCAAATATAAATGGAACCCATAGAATTAAAGCCCTCCGGCAAATAGAAAAAAGCATTAAAACAGAATGGGTTTTTTATTATGGGGGGACTTAACTACCCAGGACATAAAATTTGGGGGAAACTGGGAAAACCCGTAGTGTCACAAAGGGAAAAAATGTTTTTGTCTATAAAATAAAGATAATTTCCTTTCCCCAAAAGGGCAGGAACCGACTAGAGGAAAGGCCCTTTTAGACTTTAAAAATTGGGCTGATAGACCTGGGCAGAGTAAAAAAAAAGTTTCAGTTTGAGGGGCAACCCATGGGAATTTGTGACCATTAAAGTAAAAAACTTATTTAATTTCCTTTTTTAAAAAAGAGCCCTTTTTTTCCCTGGAAACCCCAAAAACACTGGGGGAAAATTTTAGGAAGGCTAAAAAATTTTTCCCGCTTTTGAGAGGGCTTTTAAAAACCCTATTTAAATGGGGCTAGGGTTTTAAAAAAAAGCGAACAAAAAATAAATGAGAGATCTTTAAAAAAATAATTTTGGCGCCCCCGTGAGAGGTACATACCAAAAGGTAAAAAAATAATTAAAAAAAGGGAAAAAAACCCAATGTGGATCAACAGAGATGTAAAGGAGGCAATAAAAAAAAAAAAGAAAGCTTTTCAGCTACTAAAACAGGAGGGAGTGAAGAGGCACTAAAAAGCTAAAAGGGAAAAAAAATTTAATTGTAAAAAAAAGATAAAGCAGCAAACGGAGCAGAAAGACTATTGCCTAGAAAGTAAAATAACCCAAAAATATTTTTTAACTATATAAATAGTAAAAAGATTAAAAAGAAAATGTTGGCCCTTTTAAAAAGTACGGGGAGAGACTAAGAGGGCGATGAGAAAAAGCAAACCTATTAAACAATTTCTTCTCCACTGTATTTACGAGGAGGATGAGCTTCCTGTTGATGAGCAAAGGGAGGAGGAAATTCCAACTTAAATGTTTTCTTGTTCCTCCTGCCTTAGGAAGATTAAAATAGACAAATCCCAGGCCCTGACGTATACACCCGTTCCTAGGGAAAGTTAAGTAATGTGATAGATAGGCCCCTATTTTTAATATTTATGGACTGTATAATAACGGGTATGTCCCAAAGGATTGGGCATAGCAAATGTGGTGCCAATATTCAAAAAGGGGTCAAAAAGTGATCTGGAAACTATAGGGCCCGGGAAGCTTAACCTCTGTTTTAGGTAAAATGTTTGAAGGTTTACTAAGAGATGCTAATCCTGGATATCTCCTGAAAATAAATGTATAACGCCGTTCCAGCATGGTTTATTTAAGGATCGGTCCTGTCAACTAATCTCATCAGCTTCTATGAAAGTTAGTTCCAGACTGGATCGGGTGAGGCACTGGATGTCATAAAATTTGGATTTTTCTAAAGCATTTGATTTCTGTTCCACAAAAGGTTGGTAATTAAAATGAGAATGCTTGACTGGGGAAAATGTGGCAAGTGGTAAGAACTGGCTCACTGAAAACAAAGGGTGGTTTTTAATGGTGTCATCTCAGACTGGATCCCTGTTCTAGTGGGTACCACAAGGGTCAGTATTGGGCCCATCCTCTTTAATAATTTCATAAATGAACTTACACAGGGATTGCACAGTAGAATTTCGATCTTTGCAGATGATACTAAGCTCTGTAAAGGAATCCACACAATGAGGATAATGGGTTTTTCAAAGGATCTGGATAGTTGGGGGGCCTGGGCAGGAAGTGGCAGATGAGGTTTAAACACTGAAATGCAAGGGTTTTGCACATGGGGAGGAAAAATCCATTACATGATTACATGTTAAATGGAAAACACAAAAAGTGACATGGAGAAGGGAAATTGGGAACCCGGTGGACAGTAAACTTAATGTAGCCCGCCAGTGTCAGGCAGCAGCTGCCAAGGCAAATAGGGTCATGGGTTGTATTAAAAGGGGCATAGATGCACAGAAGATGGGAACATGATTACTCCCACTAACAAATCAATCGCGTTAACCACACATGGAATATTGTGTAACAGTTTGGGCACCAGGTGCACAGGAAAGACATTGTAGAGCTTGAACAGGTCTACAAAGTCGTGCAACAAAAATAATATAAAGTGGACGTGGTTGGACAACAAATCCCAAAAGATTAGCAAGATTAGGGTTTAGATTTAGTATTAAGCAGAAAAGAACGGCCATCGGGGGGGTGCACTTAATAAATATGCATTTAAATATATCAAGGGCCAATATAGAGATCTTCGCTAAAGATTTATTATACCCAGGACTGTATCTACAACAGGAACATCTTCTCTACGACTTGAGGAAAGAATGTTTCTACATAAAAAAAGAAAGGCAATTTCTATACTGTTAGAGCAGATGAGACTAGGAACTGCTCTGCCAGAGGAGAAGTTCATGGTGAAGATTCAATAACAAGTTCAAAAAGGGCTTGCGATGCATATATCTGAGAGCGTGATACAATATAATAAGTTATAGTGACTAGGATTCTGAAGAAGTGGTCTGGATACATTTCTAGATGTTAATTTATATACTAGACAAGTATATAGTTTGACCAGGATTCTGGAGGAATGGGACAGATACATTTGATAGATTGTAATGCAATATAACAAGTTCTAGTGACCAGGATTCCGGAGAAGGGGTCGTCTTGATCCAGGGATTATTCCGAATGCCAGTTTGGAGACAGGGAAGAATTTTTTCCCATTACATGAGGACAATTGCTACTACCTCATGCAGGTGGGTTTTTGTGAGGCCTTCTCCTGGATTAACACTTTTACACAATAGGCTGAACTGGATGGACGTATGTCTTTTTTCGGCCTGACAAACTATGTATGTATGTAACTATGTACTATGTACTATGTATGTAACATAGGTAGGGGTTAGTTTCTTTAAATAAAGTGTGCTCTGATCCTGACAAAACCACTGGCTAGGTTGCCAACCTAAATGCTGTAGTTATGTTCATTTTAGTATTTTAAACTACAGACATATACAGTTGAATCACATTATTATATCCTGCTTTCAACGTCAGCAGCCTTGTAGCTCATAATAATAATAATATTTATTTATATAGCACCACAATTTCTCAGCAACTTTTACACAGTTGAGAGAGAGTTTGAAGAGTACTGACAAATATATATATATACTGATTATAAAGAATATGCGATAATATATATATATAATATATTAGATCTATATAAATATATAATACACTTTATATATATATATATATATATAATTATAGATATTATATAGTACTTATTATATGATATATTATTTTGTCAGTTTGGTCTTGATCCGTCCTGTGAGGCACCAAGGATTAGGCGACTCTGCCAAGGAATTAGCACTCTTGGAATCGCCGTCCTTGGTAGAACCTGTTTGGTATTAGGGCGTACAACTCATAAAACGTGAGTACTCTGACATTGACTTCCTTGACGCTTCTCTCTATCTGGCATAGGACATCTCGCCGTTTGGCCACTAACTTACATTAGAGACAGCTCTCTAATCTGTGGACTGTAAACCTGATTGTCCGACACGCACAAACATACAACAGTTTGCTTACAGTACCGTATTGGCTTACCTTCAGCCCTCTGGGAGGGCCAGAGCTCTCAGCTCACTCTGCAGCTCCAACACTGCCGTGCCGCAACCACGGCCCCTGAACACCTGGCGCTAGAGAGGAAGCCTTTAATAGTTCTCACCAGGGATGTGTACAAGGACCTGGCATGGAACACGGTGGATAGAAGACACGCCTGCACAGTACCCGACACCATTGTCTAACTCCCAATAATAGCAGACCCAGGAAATTGGCGTAAAAACCACACTGAAATAATACCAATTGCCCAACCACCTTTAGTGGCTCCTGAGTCCCACCAATTATGCCAGGTAAAAACCTTGGGTGGCTTCGTGTCTTGCACGATCTCCATGACTGCATCCACCCTTAGTGGCAGAAAACATGCAAACTACCAGTGGATTCCGCTTCTTACCACAATATATAAATTGTGTTTATGTTATATATAGTGCACCAGCATATATTCACAGCAACTATCAAATAATCGTATATACTATAGATGTATCTATATGCTATATATTAGTGTGGACTGAGAAAATGATGCTTTGTGCTATATACGCCCTCATGGTAATTCACCATGTCAATTATCTCCCCCCTCAGGCGTATCGCCGAGCAGTGGAAAGTGAGAGGTAATCCTAGTTCTCTATGGAAACAGACTGTGGATACCGGACGTTCACAGTGAGCGTCGCGCAAGTCTTTTTTAATTATTCGTGGCTTCGGAGCGCCCTATAAACAAAAAAAGTAAGAATTAAGACACAAAAAGAAAAAAACGTAAAAATAAAAAAGATATATGGAAGGATATAAAGGAGAGAAAAAAACAAAAGAACAAAAGAAGAGGCTATAGAAGAGAAGAATTTAAAATAAACTAAATCACACAAAAATAGAAAAATGAAAACAAACATATAAACTAAATATAAGAAAGACAAAAAACAACAATAAATGGGGGGGGGGGGGGGGGGGGGGGGAATAAAAAAAAAAACATAATAAATAAAAGAACAGAAGACTAACAAAGAAAGGAGAAAATATAAAAAGAATAACAACAACCAGAAAAAACGTCAAAAAGAGAAAAACACCCTCACACGGTCCCTCCTAATGTTCGTCGAACACGGACCCCCCCCATTGTGCGCCTTTCCACAATATTACACCTGATAACCTTGCCCACATCGCCACCCATCCACCCCCTCCCCATATCCCCATCTTCCCCACACCTGTCATACCCGGTCCTACATCTCGATTTATCATTCGCCCCCTCCATGCACCACCGCCAGCCAGTGTCGACAGCCGCTCCGTACGCGACAACCCCCTCATCTTTCAACAATGCTTGTGCATGGACAGCGTCTCTCTGCATGCATTCCCTTCCTCCTCAGACCGTGTCGTACCCATGCAGGTCTCCTACTATCCGCGAGGCTGACCGGTGACCCTCACACCTCCGCAGAAGGGGCCCAGCCGTCGGCCCTCCAGCGCCGACGCCGGACATCTGTTCTCCGCATAGACATCCCTACAACTGCAGGACAGCTACCCTGACCCTCGGGTAGCACAACACACAAGCGCGTCACTCGCCGTGCCCCCGGCGAGCAAGCCAGAGGATCGCTGTCCAGATAGTAACGGACGAGCGCTTCGGACCGCAGGCGTGGTGAATCTTCAAGGATAGCAGATTAAATTAGTTACAATAATTATACGTATAACCTGCCCTCAGTGTCCCTATATACTCTGCCTGTTTGCCTTCCTAAATATGCCTGCCTGAAGAGCCCCCATTATCCTGCCCTAGATAGGCCCCATCAGTCCCCTGTCTGTGGCCCCCAATATACTGCGCCTGTACCCCTAAATGCCTGCCTGTGCCCTATTATACCTGCCCTAGTGGCGGCCCGGCCATATTACTCGCGCCACTGTGGACCCCCATATACGTGCTGTGAAGCCCCCATATCCCTTGTCTGTGGCCCCCTAAATTACTGCCTTGGCCCCATTAATGCTGCCGGTGCCCCACATTTAAACCTGCCTGTGGGCGCCCATCTACTGTGCTTTTGCACCCATGTATTCTTCCTAGTGTCCCCGCCATATCCCTGCCTGTGCCCCCTATCCCTGCCTGGGCCCCCATAACTAATTGCCTAGTGCCCTCTAATATTACCCTGCCTGTTGCTCTCCCATATTACCTGCCTTGTGCCCCCGATATAATACCTGCCTGTGCCCCCATAATACCTGTTCCTGAGTGGTGTACACCATATACTGCCTCATTGCCTGCCCTATATACAGCCCTCAGTGCCCCTTATAATACGCTGCTATGTGGCCCCCATATACTGCCCCCTCAGTGCCCGCCCATAACTACTGGCCTCAATTACCCTCTATATACCGCCTGTGGGCCGCCATATAACTGCCTTCTGCCCCCTATATACTGCCTTTGGCCCCAAGTACCATGCCTGTGGCGACACCTAATAATACTGCCCTCATGGCCCCCATATACTGCCTGTGGCCCATATACTTGCCTCAATGACCCTATAAACCTGCCTGAGAGCCCCATATACTGCCTTTGCCACGCCCTATAACCTGCCATTGATCCCCCTATACCCTGCCTGTGGCCCCTATATACTAGCCTCAGTGCCACACCTATAAACCTTCCTCAGTGCGCTTATTATTACCTGCCGTCATGCTCCAAGACTACTCCGCTCATTGCCCCTATATTCAGCCTCCAGTGGCCACCCAAATACTGCCTGATGGCCCGCCATCACAACGCTGCCTGATGGCCCCATATACACTTCCTGTGGCCCCATATACTGCTTCAGCAGTGCCCTATATACCAACTGAGGTACTGCTATACCTAAAATTAAGGGAGTTGCCCCCCCTGGAAAGTTTAGTGATTCCAAAGATATATTTGTGTCCATATCCTCTGGGACGAGTATTGGCCGGGGTGTAGCAATCAGCATGAAGGTGGTGAACCAGAAATGAAGAAGAAAGGGACAGTGAACGACGCTGATCAGAAAAGGACTTCTCCGGTGAGTTACTAAATGAACAGCAGGGTAATCATTTATATGTCTGCAGAGTCTACCTACAACTAATATCTAACCACTATATTGGTCCCTGGATTAAGTTGGCGGTTGATATATGAAACCAGAGCCCTGTGTACAGCTGTAGTCACCATGTGGGAGGGTCGCGTTCGGGTCCAGGGTACTGCAGGATTAGTTTGAGCCGTTAAGTAGTAATAGTTTTTCTTTGGGTCTTGTTTTCTGTAGGAGATGTTTTTTAGTAGCGCACGAATCACGTTGTCTGGTAGATGTTGTCTTACTTGTATTCGGTGTGCGGTATCGGTGGGAATATTTGGTGACTGTTTAGGGAATTTGCGACATATGAGGTGAGAAGTCGAAAAAGTAAATTATAGGCTCCATTGGTGATTTTTACTGTACAAGTGACTGCTGAGGAGATGGAACGGACACTGTGTGGTATGTATGGCATAGAACAATTAGTGACAGCGTAACGAGAAGGTGTTTCTCTGTAAAAAAACACATCCGCAGTTCACAATGAGGGTGCTGGAAAAACACAAATGGCCCGAGCACCGATGTTTTTAGGAACCCTAGCAAAGCAAACCGCCTGCCGTAGTCTACATCATACACAGGACTCACTAAGATGCGCCGTAATTTGTATGCTCACTGTTCCCCGGCCACCATAATTACGGGCTGAAATACGTTCACTTTTAAGCCATGTTAACATAGCCTAAGGGTTATGAATTAGCCTGATATCACAAACTAGTATGTTCCAAGGAACTGGCGCAAGCACAAATCTGCTGCAAGTATCTTTGAGGAAACAAGGAAGTTCGGAAAGATTGAGTACAAAGTAATGCTATGAACATCAGCTGACGCGCAGATGACCGTGTTGGCGGGTGGCAGACCAGAGATGAGTGAGGAGATGAGATAAGGGAGGTGGAATCACTGAGAGAGTTAGTTTAACAGTTGTAATTCTGTACTCTGAACGGGCAACCAGTGTAGTGACTGAAGCGAATGGGTAGAGGGCCAGAGCCGCCATAAAGGCCATTACAGGGGGATCCTGCTCTACTAGGGTCCCGGAGAGAAACGTGAATTCGGGCGGGGGGCCCGCCCGCCCGGTGGTGCGAGTGCTTGGCCGCCCCTTGTTTCACAAGGAAAACTCATGATCTTTCTACGAGGCTTGCGTGAAGCCTGTAAATTACATATACATAGAGGAAGAGCGAGTGGAGATGATAGGGCCTCACCCCCGTAGTCACTAGATAAGCACAGATACGTTAACTTTACAACTTACAGCGTCCAGTGAGGGCCGTCGTCCTCTTCGAGGCAGCCGGAAATCAGTGAGGCCCGCCCAGCAGGTTGCTTGAATAATGCTTGTCATCGCCGCGACTGCAGAGGAAAGACCAGCAGCAAGAGAGGGAGACGGGCCCTAACGGGACTGTAAGTGATAAATTTAAGTGTCTCTGTGCTTATCTGTGACTCTGGGACTGGGCCTGGGCCTCTCTTTTCTTCACACAGTGTAGCCCCTCTCTGTATCCATACAGTGCCTTCAAACAGGGCCCAAGTCCAGTGCCCCCACAAACGACGCCCCCACTCCAGGCCGTCCCTGTCCAAAAGGGGACCCTCCATCTGATCCCGTCCCTCAGCCTCCTTGTCAGACCCTCCATCCTGATCCACAGCCTCCTTTTCCAGACCCTCCATCCGATCCCTCACCTCCATTTCCAGACCCTCCATTCTGATCCCTCAGCCTCCTTGTCCAGACCATCCATTCTGATTCCCTTAGCCTCCATGTCCCAGGACCCTCCATCACTGAACCCTCAGCCTCCATGTCCAACCCTCGCATTCTGATTCCCTCAGCCTCCATGTCCAGACCCTCCATCCCGATCCTTCAGCCTCCATGTCCAGACCTCCATTTTCTGATCCCTCAGCTCCTTGTCCCAGACCCTCCATCCTGATCCCTCAGCCTCCTGTGCAGAACCCTGTCCAATCCTGTTTCCCTAAGCCTCCTGTCCAGACCCTCACATCCTGATCCCTCATGCCTCCAGTCACAGACCCTCCATCCTAGATCCCATCCCTCAGCCCTCATGTACATACCCTCCATCCTGATTCACTCGACCTCCATGTCCAGGACCCTCCATCCTGAAGTCCCTACAGCACCTCCTTGTCTCCAGAAACTCCATCCTGATCCCGTCAGCCTCTTGTCTAAACCCTCCATCCTGATCCCCTCACCTCCTTGTCCAACACTCCATCCTGATGGCCCTCGCGAGCCTCCTTGTCCAGACCCTCCATCCTGATCCCTTAGCCTCCATGTCCAGACGCCTCCATCCGATTCTCACGAGCCCTCCTTGTCCAACCCGTACATCCTGTTAATCTCTCAGCCTCCCATGTCCAAGAACCCTCCATCCAGATCCCACAGCCTCTCTGTTCCCGAGACACCCGTCCATCCTGAGCCCTTAGCCTCCCAGTCAAGATGAATTACTACCAATTGGGGTACTCATGGATGGGGTAGGTTTTTATTTACATGATGGCGGGGGCACAAGTTTAGGAAGATGAATAAAGTGAGAAGTACATCAGAGTGTTTGTGTTGTATAAATTCAGCAGAGGCACTAGTGGGAGAATCACTCTTGAGCGCTTCTGGACGGGATGGAGAAGAAAAAGGCGAAAGTAAACGACACATGCGTAACACAGACATCCGTCCAGTGAGTTCTCACTAAAATGCACTATTTATCCTTCCATATATATGAGAGCACTGCAAGCCGTGTATAAGATATTAGGTGTCACTGTAAAGATTGGGTTTACATTAGTAAACAAGTATGGTGAGTAAGATGTCTAAAGTGTCTTTACGCCATGTTTCCCACACACAGCAATGACTGGTACATATATACAGCCCATAATTCGTCCTAGCACCATATCTGAGCGTCTCAAATAACTGAGGCGAGATACGTCCCAGTCATTACTCGTAACCACAGTATTTCCTCAAGAGAACTATGGGATTAAGTCTCACTACTCCCCGTGCTCCGGAGAATCCGCCGCGGGGGAGATAAGTGACATGTATTTAGTTCACGCACCGTACACAACGGCCAGCTAGATAATGCCCATGTCAATTGGTCCAACGTGACGCTAGGCCCTGTCCCCCGCTGCCAGAGCACACGGCGTTAATTGCGGCGGCTATACCACGTCCCCACAAATTACCACCGTGAATTAATCCGTATGAAGCTCTGTCTTATGGGATGTTATGGATATGTGGATTGAGTGAGATTGCATTTTTTTTTTCTTGGGTGGGGCAGAGCGTCGGTGGCGCACAGGGAAGGGCAGTGGCCACGAGGAGGGCTGGGGGGGGGGGTGGCCCGATGCTTATCAGGCCCTGTATGGGGCCCTGAAATTTCTGAGGTCGGCCCTGGTGTGCAGAGGCATCAGGTATTGTGGCTTGTGAAGAAAGCTAGACGCCTGGCTGCTGCAATTCCAGCACCTGACTTGGACAGAACGGAAAGTTTACAAAGACAGAAACCAATAAGCAAGGAGTTACAGGCAAGGAGCAAGGAATTACAGTAGTCAATATGACTAAAAGGTCAACAATAAGAGTTTGAGTTGTTTCCACAGCGATTAAAGGACAGATTCTGAAGATAGTTATTATGAGGGCAGGTGACAAGGAAGCGTGGAGCAATGGGATTAGGAGATAAAGGGAGTGAAAGACAGATCACAATCTAGTATTATACCAAGACAGTGGGCCTGCTGCCAAGAAGTTATGGTGATGCTAGGCACTGAAGGAGAAATAGCAGGTAGTGACAAGAAGTTCAGTTTTAGTGAGGTTTAAATTGAGACTGAGAGAGGACACAATGTCAGAGCCAGCAGATAGACAGGAACTGTTGTTTTGTAGTAGGGCAGAAATGATGTCACGCGAAAAGGTGTAGAATTGAGTGTCATCAGCATACTGATGGTACTGAAAGCCAAATCTGCTGATGGTTTACCCAATGGGGTCTGTGTAGTGAAAAGAGGAGAAGACCTAGAACCAATCCCTGAGGAACCACAACAGCAAGAGGAAGAGGAGAGGAGGTAGAACCGGAAAATGAGACACTGAAGGAGCAGTCAGAGAGGTAGGATGAGAAACAAGAGAGAGCAATGATCTTAAGGCCAATGGTGTTGACCATGCTGAGGAGAAGTTGGTGATCTACTGTGTTGAATGCTGCAAATGCTCTAGAAGAAGCAACAATGAATAGTTGTCTTGAGATTTATCCGTCAGAAGATGGTTTGAAACTTCAGCTAGAGCAGTGGACTGTGAAGTGCGGAAACCTGATTGTAGTGGGCACATAATGTAAGTCCTGTGTTATGGTGGCTTGGTGGGTATATAAGGTGTGCGATAGGCTGTCTGCACACATATTCCTCGTTGCTATCATGGATAAAAGGAACTCCTTACTAGAGTTGCAAAACGGGACGCTTATGTGCTTTTAGGTCAAGGGTGACAATATTTCTGAAACTGTGCAGTCTGTCAACTGTTCACATGCTGCTATGTTTAAAGTGTATAATGAGTGGACAAATGGCACCATTACAAATAAGAGGCATGAAAATTGAAGATGTCATTGATATAAGAGGTGAACATCAGCTAAGAAGGTGTGCAAGGGTGGACTGACACTATACAGTGGAACAGGTCACCAACAAAATGAACTAGGGAGTTACCAGACATGTGTCTAAAACAATGCATATGGGGCTCCGAAGCAGATGGATGGTCACTTCATCCCTCCTAACCAAGTTGGATTGGCATAAAAGGCTTCAATTTACATGGCAGTATTGGAATTGGATCTCCGCTGAGTGGCAAAGGTTTGCATTCTCAGATGAGACACCTTCTTTGTTTCATCAAATGGTTGGACGTTAGCATGTCAGGCAAGAAATATCAGAGAACAAACATCCTGCAACCATTGCTGAAAGAACCCAATCTGGTGGTGGCAGTGTTATGGTTTAAGAAATATTTTTTTGGCATTCTCTAGGCCCACTCATCCATGGTGTATGCAGTCTTCTGGTTCTGACCCGGCTTGTTTTTTGATCATTATCTTCATCTTCTGCTTGCCCTGACCTTCCTACTGTGTTCATCATCTGTTGCTATCGGAGACTGCAGTGAAAGTAGTCACCTGGAAGTTCTCTACAGCAAAAGCTAGATCCATGGATAATGAAAACCATGTGGCTCCTTAGACTCCTCAGTGTTGCCTATTGCTGGTGCCATAAATACCTAACCGATCAAGCCCTGCCTAGTGGAGACTATTGCAGCTCTTTTAGAAGATCGTGTCGCTGTCACAGGGTAAATTCTGGCTGTCATGGGAGGTATTTAGTGATTATACGAGGACTCGGAGTGGCCCGAGAGGTCATATTGAAAAGATGAATAAAGTGAAAGACAACAGTGAGCTAGTAGACTGACTTTTTTATTCTTCCTTGGAGCATGATCAGTAATATATATACTTTTCCAATTTATGAAGATAAAAATGATTATTATTATAAATTATTATGGTGGTGTCATTTCTAGTTGTATGCTACATGTATCTATGATTGGTCAAATTATTTATTGATGTATCTACAATAGGATGTTTGTCTATGCGGAATAATTCATGACTTTTGGATATGGGATGAACCTTCATTCCATCTACTACAACCCAAACTACCATAGCATAACCTCTGAAATAAATGCACAAAACGTGTTATTTTTGGTTTCAAAATGGCCGCAGCTTTATTGAAACCATAGGAGTACAAAAATTACAGAAAGTCATAAGTGCTAGGCCTTTGTGTGAGATTTCCAGCTGTCTTACATGCAGCACCCGGCCAGACAGCAATAAAGGAATAGCACACTCTGTATTGCTATTGTAAAAGGGCCCATTTCACTTTAGGGGCCCCAATGCCCCTACTGAAGATCCTCACTCCTGTTTAAAGCACTGTGCCCCCCCGGGTGAATTGCCATTATGACCCCCCTTAAAGGGAACTGTCACATGGGTTATGCCCTTTTGCTGAGGGAAACACAAGCTAGTGTCGGGCCCTGTGTTTCGCGTTTTGGTCCCTTATCTGTAAGATGCAGCAGTTTTAGGCATTTCCCCTTAAATCTTTTCTTTTCAGGTGTTAGCCCACCAAAAAAAAGGTAGCTCCCCCTGACAGTTATTCACATTTTCTCCCCTATTCAAAAAAAATAGGTTTTTGTCAGTTGAGGTGGGCGGGGTAGCCCCCGATTGGCCGGGTTTAAAAAAAACGACACTCTGAAGGACTCTTCGAATGACTTTCTGGCTGAAAACTGAAGATTTGAGCATTATATACAAAAAAACTACAGCATTTACAGAATAAGGGCACAACACTTGAAACGCATTTGACACTCCTTTTTCTGTCCTCAGCCAGGGGGGCAAAAATATGTGAAGGTTTCTTTAACTGGCCCCCTTCCAGGTCGGGAAATTTTCACACCATGGGGGTTTAAAAATCCTCTATCAGTTAAAATGAGTCCACCGTAACTTGATCTGCAACTTCCACCTGACTCTTCAACTACAACATAAAAGCTGTGACAATTGCTAGGGTCCTACAGCATTCAGGATAGCATTCTGTGTTACGTTTTTCTAAGTAGGGCTGGGTTCGAATTTTTTTCACACCACATTGTAAAAACTGCAGCATTTAATTTTACAAGAAAAAAAATTGTTTGTTCCCCCGCAAGTAATTTTACAATGAAAATCAGTGGGCAAATTAGCTTTTTCAAAAAGCATGTTTTAATGATAGTGTAATATCTTATAAATAACAGTCATAAAGTTACCAAGTAATACATCTATACATAGAGAAAAATTACCAAAATGTATGATTGTTACTAAAAAAAAAAATTTACAATACCAGAACAATAATATTACTCCTTTGGGCCAAATAATTGCCCACAATGACCAATGTTTCACCACATGTGCTTAGTTTAGCAGGCCTCTGTAGATTGTTAATTACCACCATACAAAGCCAAAAAGTGGTGGATACCAGTGTACCCCAGGTTTTTTCGACTGTTTATTACCTCCGTACAATGACCATATAGGGGGAGAACCCGGCACACAGGCTCTGCAGACGTATATTCCACCATATGGGAAATATGTGGTAGATTTAAAACGTTTCAAGGCTCTCCATGATATAAGTAACTACAGTGCAGTTACATGCAAACACTCACAGGTGACGTGTTTTGTGATGAGTCATTCACTTTCCTTTTTCTTCTCCATCCGGCCCAGACCATGATGACTTCTCCCGGCCATGACTTGTCTCTGCAGAATTAACCACACAAACATTTTAGGATGCTCACTTTTCCAACACCTTTATACCTACCTACGTACTATGGTGGGGCTAAGCAGGTATTTTATGACCCCCCAGTAGTTTATAGATTTAAGGACTCCGTTGTACGGTAGGTGGAAAATTTTCCCCCTGAGTAGGTTATAGGTACATAGGACCCCCTCAGTATCTAGAAAGATATATATTTCCCTCAGTAGGTACATAGGGCCCTTAAAAATGCAGGCAGGTATATATGTCCCCCCACTAATTATAGGCCCCCCAATAGTAGGGCGAATTTTGTTTTCTAATATAATTACTCACCTTTCCCTGTTCCCAGGGTGAAGCTCTCACTCTCCCCTGTCCTAGAAGGTGGTGTGACGTTATCATGCTGCACCAACATATGGTTTATCCCCTGGGCCACAAGCTATTGCAACCCTCGGGAAAATTCCCCGGGCAGGAAATTATGAATCTCTGTTCAACGATAGCTTTCAAGTCCTCTGCTCTTCAGAGGAGGTGCATATGGTTGCAAAGGACCGCCAGTGCTCTGGGCCCCCAAAAACGACCCGTGAGCTAGCGGGCCCAATGAATATTGTCCAGGGGGCGACTGGGGGGTTCAGGGCGCGGCAGTGACACCCCTTGGTGACAGTTTAAAAAATGTGCCATGATAAATATGAACTTTTTTTTATTATTTTTTTTATCACTTACTTCAATGCCCGGAAATAGACTCAGAAACTGAAAAAGTCCAGGCAAAAAACCATGAAAAAGAGACCAATTTTAACAAATCCATACTCACAAAAAAGTCATCCCCCAAAAACCAGGAGAGGAAAAATCCCTTTGGAGGAAACCCCTAGGGAAACCCCGGCTGAAGGGAAAATTTCCCTTCCCCTTCCCCGGTTTTTGAGGGAAAAAATGCCAAAAATGTAAACTCCCCAAAAAATCATGGGAAAAAATTATTTTTAAAATTTTTTAATGCAACCCCATTTTAAGTAATTTTAAAAACCAAAATATAGAGATAAAGGTAATTAAAACGGGTACAAAATAGGTAAAAAGCTTTAATACCAAACCCTTTTGAAAAGTTCATTAAAGGAGGGGCTGTTGGGGGGGAAAAAAGTTTCCCTTTTTTGTTTCTTTTTGGTGAACAAAAGTGGAAAAGAGAAAGACGGAAAATTACAGCTATGCCCTTAAAAACCCTCCTCATAGTACAAACCTCTTGGGGATTTCCCTACTCCTTTTCCTCCCAGTAAAAAGCCAAGTTTCCAAATGTCCTTCCCCCTTTTTCAGGAAAATCCTTTTACTTTTAGACCTAAAAGGGGGTTTATAAAACAGGATTTTCTTTTAGATCCCCCTTTCAAAGGGGCCAAAATCAAAAACCTTTGCTTTTTTAAAAACCCTTAAGAGTAAAAAAAAACCCATTTTCATGCCCCAATTTCTCCTTTATTTTACAACAGAAATCACCCTTGCTTAAAAATTTTATAGAGCTATACAGGGGCCGCAATTTAAAAAAAAACTTAAAGAAGCATAGGTTCCCAACCCCTTCCCCCAAAAAATTTTTAGGGTTCTTTTAATAAATGTCCTTCTTGATGGGCCCCTAAAATTTCCCTTTTCCCCAGGTTTAAACCCCAATTTTATAACTCCCCCAAACCAGGTTTTTTCCCGTGTTTAGAAAAACCCCCAAAGAAATTAAAATATGTGATACTTAAATTTGGTTTAAACCTTCCCCCACTTCCTTTTTCCCTTTTTGAAAAAAAGGGGTACCCGTACCAAAATTCTTTTTGGTTTTTGAATCCAAAAAAATGAAATTTTATTTATAATTTTTTGAACATCACAAAAATTTTTATCCAAAAAATGAAAGTAAAAAAAGCCCGAACCCCCGCTGTATTAAGAGGTTTTTTAAAAAAATTAAAAGGGAATGGCCAGGGTTTCAAAATTTTTTAGGAAAAAAGGAAAAACTTGCCAAAAAAAACAAAAAACCCCCGCAGTTGGATTTAAAGGGTTCTCTTTCCTCCTAAAAATATTGGGGGCCTTGTTGTAAACCCTTTGTTTTTTTAAAATTGGCAAAGTTTCAAGAAAAACTTTAAATTTTTTCGCCTTTGTTTATTTTTTTTAAATCTGTCCATGTGGAGAAAGTTAATTTAAATTTTTTTTATTGTTTAAATTTCCCATAGGGGTTTTCGTTTTTTTTGGCCCGATTTATGGGGAAAAAACCTGGATCCAAGGAAATTTGCCAGTGTTTTAAAATTTAAAAATGATATATAATAAATGTACTGGTAAAAATTTTTGTACAAATTTGCTTGAAGAGACCAGAGAAAACAGAAGAGCTATTTAAAAAATCTTTCAGCATTTAAAAAGCATGGTGATTTAAAGGTTTTTTCTAGAAAATTTCCAAACTGTGCGTCTAAAAAATAAAAGCTTTTTGAGAGTATGGAAGGGAAAAATCTAACAATTTTCTGTACCCCGGGAAAAGACCCTTTTGGGAAAATAGGGGGACAAGTCCAGAAGGGTTTCCTTTTGGAAATTTTAAAATGGGTTGTTTTTGGGATTAAAGTTGATTTATTTACTGATTTTCACTAATAAATGATAAAATGCAAAAATTTATAAGTTTTTTTTGTTTACCCCTTCTTTTGCAAGATTAAAAGATCTTTCCCCAATTTGGTTTCCCCGTTTTCCCTCCCAAATGAAATTGCCAAACAAAAAAGCCCCTTTTTTTGGCCCCCCAAGGGAGTAAGAGGGCAACCCCCGGTTGGGGGGGCTCCCCGACAATTTTGGGGCCCTTTAAACATTGTGAATCCTGAGTAGTTTATGAGCCCCAAATTTTGTTCCAAAAAATCGTTTTTTCGATTCATAGGGCTAATTGGGCAAAAATTTTTCCCTGACGATAAACCTCCGACTAAAAGATTTTTCGCCCGGGTGACCCCTTTAAAGGGTTTTTTTTGGGCAAAAAGGAAAAACACCCTCCCTTCTTTTCACCCAAACAAAAGGGTTTTGGGGAAGGGTGGAATTAACATCCCCCCAACCCGTTAAAAATGGATACGTGCTACATCTTAGGGAAAGGGCAATTAGGGGATAAAAGTCACAGAAAAAAAAGTCACAAGGGCTATTCACTATCCCCCGTCTTGTACCAAAAAACATGACCCCCTTTAAAACCGCCTGAAAACCCCCAAATTAAAAAGTGCCCGAAAAGGGAGTAATAAATTTGGGGAACCAAAAATTTTACTTGAACTGGGTTTTTCCCATCCCCCTTTTTTCCCTGGAACGCAGAAAGGGCCCTTAAAAACCCGTCTGGGCCCACAGATTAAAAAATTCCGGGGAAAAAAAGGGGGTCTTTGAACACCATTTAGTTTTAACTGGACCCCCTTGAAAAATTTTTTTGGCCGTGGGCTGGGAAAAGGGAGGAGGTAAGGAATTTCTAGATGCAGGTTCTTGGGAAATTAAACCCCTGAAAAGGGCCGTTGGCGAAAGATGTTCATTAATGAGAAAATTTAAAGGGCCCTTTACCCAGCGTGGAAAAAGCCCGGCGGGCCCCCGCAACCGAAGGGCCCCCTGGAATTGGGGTGTTGCGCCAGTTGGAAAAGGGGCACCTTTTTCTCGTACCCTCTAACCCCCCATTTTCCTTTAACCCCCCTTTGCTCCCTTACCACCCCCTGCATTCCCCTCCATGTTCCCCGAAAGTTTTAAATTTAAAAAGGGGATTGGAAGGTTTTTGAAACCCGTCTCTTATTGATACGACGGCCCAAAAACACAGCTTTTTCTTAAATCCCTCTAATTTCCAAAAAAGCCAACTTTTGGCTTAGAAAAAAGGGAAATTAAATTTTATCGAAATTTCCCGTGGAAAATGCGGTTTGGTGGAAAAAAACCCCTAAGACACAAAAACAACAGTGTTTTCCTTCCGTTAAAAGGGATTTAAAAACTGCCCCCGTAGGAAAATAGGGGAAATTTATTTGTTTTCAACAAAAATATCATAAGGTGGCTTTCTGCGCCAAAAAATGAGATTCCCGAGTTGCAAAAAAGTTACACGGATGAGAAATTGCCCCTTTTTTTTCCAGCAATGCAAAAAGAAGAACAGTTTTCTAGAAAATTTTTGTACTTTCCAAAAAAATTTCGTACAACGTGGGCTATTTTAAAAAAAACTGGGGCCGCACCACGTGCAAAAACAGCTATTTAAAATTTTTAAAAGGGTAAACCAAAAAAAGGGGGTTTTTTTCACCAATTTAAAAAAAACCCCCCGTTTTTCTAGAAAAATTTTTTGTATCCAAAAATTTTAAATACAAGGTGGCTTTTGAAAAAAAAAAAACTGGGGCGGGAAAAAAAGCTATTTAAAAAATTATACGGATAAAAAGGTTTGGGGGGGTTTTAAAAATTAAAATATACCAACCCGTTTTAAATTCAAAAATTTTTTTTTACCCCAAAATTTAAAAATACAAGATGGCGGGTTTCCTGTATGCCGGGCCCCGTCCCAAACATGTGGGAAATTATCCAAGAAAGCCCTAATTCCAAACCCTTTAGTTTTTAAATCCCCCCTAAGGCCATGTTCACCCCGGCTAAAAAATTTTCGGGACGTAATTTTAGTCCGTAATTAAAGCGCCGGGTGCCCAATTACGGGGCAGGGAAACCGTCCCTAACTCCCGGTTTAAACCCACAGTTTTCCTAGAGGAAACCCATGGATTTAATTCCCCTCCCCTGCTCAAGGGGGGAATACGCGAGGGGGGGATTAAAATTCCCCCTTGTGGAAATTTCCAGGGGGGCCGTATACGCGGGGTGGGTGGGAAATGATTTTTCATTGGGCCCGGCGGGGGAAATGCCGGGCCCCCGCTGGGCCCCCCCACCCCCCCGCCCCCCGGGCCCCCCGGCCCCCCCACGGGGTAATTTCGGGGCGAAAATTACGGGCCCCCCAGTTAACCCCTGTGGGAAAATAGCCTAAGGGGTTTTTGCCCCCAAAACCCCACCAAAATTTCCCCAAACCCAAAAAATTTACCCTATCCAGGAACACCCTGGGTTATGGCCAAAGGGTTTGTTTGAAAATTAAAAAAATTTCCCCCCCATTGTCATATTCCAAAAATTTCTCAGCTTCCCTTTGGGGGAAACCGGGGGAAAAGGAATGGTTGGCTCTTTGTTTATACCTTCTCCCCCCTTTTTTCCCCCTTTTTTGGTTTTGGGGCTAGGGAAAAAGGGCCCAAACACGCATCTAACAATGAGCGTTTGTTTTTCCCTGCTCGCCCAAATTTAAAAAAAACATATCGGGTTTCATAAGTGATCGACGATGCGTGACTCACTGATCTGTAAAATTCCCTTTTTTGGATCTGTTCCAAAAAAATTGACCCTTTTCAATTTTTTGGTCCAAAAGGGGGGCACAGCAGGAGCCCCCATAAAAAAAAATATTGGGGGGTGATTTCCCGTGATCAAAAAAACGGAAACCAAACACATAGTGCGTGTTTGGGTTCCAAAGGCCCGGAAATTTTACATTTTTGGATGCGATTTTCGGGGCCCAATGTGGAACCCCAAATTTTATTCCCAAAAAGGGTTGTGAACATACCCCCGACAATTAAATTAAACAAATTTTTTTAAAACTTTCCCCAAGTGAACTCTATAAAAAATGCACATAATTCAACACTTTTTTTCTGCAGTAGGTGCTATAATAATGAATGGACATCATTTAGCACTTGATCTATTGTCTGTTGACTCTGTGCCTCTCACTAATTAGAAACATTACCCCATTTTAGCCAACCCATAGAACCTCTCACCTAGCCAAACCCGAAAACTAATCTGTTTTTTACTGATAGAAAAGGGGAAAAAAACCCGGAAACCCGCAATATGTGGTTGGTTTTAATCCCTTTTTCATTTTAAAAACCCCAAATGGGGTCAGATGTGTAGGTAGTGTAACTATCACGGTAGCCCCACGTTTCGGGTTTTATGGGGGCCCGGGCCCGTGGGAAACGCTTGTTATTTTATTTCCCGGTAAAGCCACTCCTGAAACCCTTGGCAACGAAAAATTTAAAGATTTTTAAATGCGGCGTGGGGGCCCGGGCATCCCGGGTTGGAATTTTCTGGGC